>JABUQX010059781.1:20000-38374 GCA_015478945.1 Trachelipus rathkii | reverse complement strand
GATGCCTTAACGCGTAAATTTTTGGATAATGATTTTTAAAATCCCATCGAGACTTTTGAAAATTTTTTGCAGGCGTCTTCTATGCTTGCTATAAAAGCAACGAACCAACCAACCAACCGACCAACCGACCTTCCAACACAATATTAATCAGACGCATTCGGTTAAAGACTATTATAACGTCTAGTATAATTTACAAAAATGTTCTTTGAAGAGGATTATACAATCGTGGTACTTAATGCGAAGAGATATTTACGTAAGTTTGTAAGGTGACTTCAATAACTCTTCCAGTGAATTTTTAGTAACATTTATTTATTTATTATTAAGAAAATGAAAATTCATTCTCGATAGATTTATTCCACAGTTAAATTTAGCTACTTTTCCTGAACCGATTAACAGAATTTAGAATAACATTTATTTATATTTGTGGTTTTTGCTTTTAGAAACAATGAGTATTTAATCAATTTTAGAGTCTCGCATTTCATTGTTAAATTATTTATATCTTATATAGCTGAATATCTGGCCGAAAAAAAGTACGATATCCTCGACGATCCCTCTCCATTTGGAAGATTTGACGCAATCAGTCTAACCGGGATTGACGCAGAAAGGTATGTGAATTACAAGGAGACTAGAAGGCACAAGCGGGATAGGGAAGAAAAAGGTATTCCATTTATCTTTCAAAATCTGAAGATATCCGAAGAAAGAGCGAGATCTAAAATACCCGAGGTGAGTGAAAATGAAAATGCTTTAAATTTTTAAACTCCAACTCGAATAAGAAACCGGAGAAAAGTGTATAATTATTATATTATTATTATTATTATTATTATTATTATTATTATTATTATTATTATTATTATTATTATTATTATTATTATTATTATTATTATAACATTTCACTTAAATTAATGCGCCTTTTATATTTTCTCGAAGCGATCAATCAGCGTCAATAATTAAATAAATCATAATATTTTTTTCTTTCCTTAGCCGTTTTCGTTTCGGAGATTTATGGAGGAAGAAAAAAAAAGAAAGAAATCAGAAACTAGCAGAAAGAAAAGGGTTTTAAGATCTTCTCTTTAGACGCCAGCCAGCTCGTACCGTTGAAATTTATATATTATTTATTTATTACCTCATTAAACTTAAAATATCGAAACCTTTTTTGATTTATCGTTAGCTTGTTTTTTCGTTTTCTTATAAGTCGTATTTTTTATTTTTATTTGAAAGTATTTAGTGTTTAAATAAAAGATTTATGTTTTTTTCCAATTTATTTACAATCCTTAGTAAATAATAATACAGCGATAAATATGTCACGTGTTATCTAAAGAAAAACTAACGAGCAAACAGAGTTAATAATGACACATATATAAGAAATCGTATTTTATTAACAAGGCATACAAACAAAATATATCAAAAAAATGTGATAAAATGAAAGCAAAAGAACACATATTAATAGATTTTTGAATTTAAGTTACAAGTATACACACAAAAATAAAGGACAAACATGTGATTATAAATAACGACAAAAAATGAAATACATAAAGCAACACTACAAATTTAAGATGGTATCTTTACATATTTCGCAACATAAATCGACGCGAAACACATTGCACGTTTTAAAAATGCACTTCATTAACTTTTTGTGGTATTTTTTATCTTTCAATGTCATTTCTATAGTCTTTCTTAGAACCATCAGTGGATACATTTCGATATCATCATCGTCCTCTTCTTCGCCGTCGCCGTCGCCGTCGCCGTCGCCGTCGCCGCCGCCGTCGCCGCCGCCGCCGCCGCCGCCGCCGTCGTCATGGTGTTCCCGGTCGCTGGCGTTCCCGTTTTCCTCTTTATCCCTAAGTGGTGGCGGTGGTTTGTATTTAGAGAAACGCTCGAAGATGGAGAAGGTGTTATCATTCTGAACAACCTGCATCATTTTTTCATACAGAATTATAGGCATGGTAATTTTGTGAGATGTTTGCATGAACCTATAAACGCTATCCGATATTTCATCGCTTTCCGCATCATCTTTCAACTCCTTTAGAACGCTTTTGACGTCAGAGTCGTAATAGGCGACGTAATCTAAAATCATATGAATATGGAAGCAAATAAGCTGGAGATTGTAGACGTGCTTAGTATTTAATTGCACGAGCGTCTGATTTATTAAATCCGGCATGCTCATTTTTTCAATATTTCCGTTACATTCCAAATTCAACACATCGACATCAAATGGTATGGCGTAAGCCTCGATGAAAGGCTTGTCCTTGAATCCCTCGACGTGAAGATTATTTATAATCATTTTATCGATTATGCTATGTCCTTTATTTAGAGGCCTGCCGAACTTGTTCTTATAGAACGGGAAGAAAATTGGCGTGCTCATTATCATCTGCACGTCCTCGTCGAACGTGTTGAAATTTTGCTCGATGCTTGTACGAATTGATTTCATTTGTTTGGCCTGCTTAAACAAAGGTAATTCTTTATCGCATCTCTTCAACATCAGCAAGGAATACAGCGAGTAAAAGCTGTTGAGGGACTCGCAAATGTTATTTTCCTTCAGCTGCAAGCTCGGGAATACTCTATTCTCGCTCACGAACTGCGCGATTTTTGAAAAGAAGAAGCTGTACGATTCTTCGTTCGTACTACTTTTATCGTTTACCGAGAGTAGAGGCGATAACTTCTTTTTCAAATTGTTAGCTTGCGCGTTCAGCGAAACGTGTTTGTTCTGCCCCTGCCTCATCGTCGCGTTGAGGTGATGCAAGAAATCGCCAAGCTCCGAAACGAAATCTAGAAACTTATTCGTTTTAACGCTGGTTTCATTGACGGTGTTTAGGGAGAACACCAAGTGCCTCTTTTCCATGGCGTCGTCGACCGGATAGTCCACATCGAACGAATTGGCTAGCAAAAATAGCTGGCAATTGACGCATATCCTGAAAGCTTCTCGGAAGATGTTTCGCAACTGCATTTCCTGATTCGGCGTCGTAACCGTCTTCAAAAGATCGGGCTTGATCATATGTCTCTTCTGTACGTCGCTCTTCCAGAGTACATTTACGCCACCGAACCAAGTTTGCGATTTGTTTTTTGAGGAACTTCCCGCGTCGTCTTTCGAAACGTTTTTATAAACTAAAGCTTTCGAATCATTCCCACCGCGCTCGCCGCCGTACTGTTGGGACGATAAGATCGCTGGACAGCTTGTTACTGTTAATTTAACGGGTGGGTTAATTTCCTTTTCGTGGACAGTGTAATGGTGGGAACTCTTTTTTTTCTTTCTATTTCGTGTACCGTCCTCTTTAAACGACTCGCCGTAGTCGTCGTTTTCTACATCGCTGAGAATCGCATCAACGCCGGCACCTGTTCTTTTCCTCTTGACTCGCTCCTCTGTCGAACGTTTTTTCACGGCTTTTTCTTTTTTCGTCGTCTCTTCTACGTCGTTAGCGACTTCTTCTACTATTGTCGTGGACGTTGTAGCTGCTTCTTCTTCTTCTTCTACCGATGCCACTGCCGATGATGTTCTTTTAGCTCTTTTACGTCTACCAGTGGCACTGGTGGTGGCTTCGTCATCGGCCGCGGACGAGAACGAATCAAGGCGACGTCTTTTTTTAATAGTAGAAGAAGAAGAAGAAGAAGAAGAAGAAGAAACCCTATAATCAATTTTGGTCTGCCAACAAGCTTTATCGGTGTCTACGGTCTTTATCCCTACCAAACCCAATGATGCCTCATCTGCGTCATCAACAATCTGGTATTGACCCCTGGATGCGTTTTCAGCTCGAGCGGTATTATCGAAAATATTTTTTTGCATTTGACTTTTCGTCGGTCGGCCAAGGAGGAATTCTAAAATTCTTCCGCAGGCCACCGAATCTTCGTGAAATTTTAGCCATATCGATTCAAGCGCCGAGGAAGGGACGCGCTCTTTGGCATTGTCTTCAGATTCTGATTCTTCGTCGGAGGCGTCCGGACCCACTGTTGGCGGTAAGCGGAAGGGGATGACGGCGTCGGCGGCGGTGGAGTTGGAGTGCGCGACTTCGGCCGTTTGGTGGTAATCCTCTATTTTTATAATTCCTTTATACGTTGCTTGATCTATGTAATTCACTAATTTCTCTTGATTCAAATAAAGAACATTATTGGAAAACGTCATTGTTTTTCTTATATTCGGAGATATCCGATTCCACGAGGTCGCAATTTTATCCTTCTTCTTTCGGATTATCGGTGAAAAAGTTTCGTTATGCCAGCTTTTAAGAACTTGGTCGGTTTGACATACGATGGATGACTGAGTTACGTGGTGGTATTTTATAAAACTGCTGGCAGAGACGTTACACATCAACGGAGACCCATTGTTCCACGTGTAACTCGTCGAAGAACAAAAGAGTTTTGGCGAGAAGTCGAAATATTTATCGTGGTCGACGAGCGTTGTAATTTTTCTTCTCCTTCTCAATCTTTTGTGCATTCGCAAGCGATGACGAGTCGCTGCTTCGACCCCACCTTCTTGTCCTTGCTGCAGCCGCTGCTCTTTATTCGCGTTGAAATTTTCGATGACGCGGTCTGTGCAACTCTTTATCAACGGGTGATTTACATCCTTTTTTGTCGAGGCCTCATCTACTATAGCCCCGTGGGTATTTTCTAAAAATCTCAAATTGGGCATAGCTGACGAGCTCGAACCGCCTTTAGTGTCGAAAGCCGATAAAGAGCAGTTAGCAAAAGATAATTTTCCGAATAGCGCCTTCTTCACGATCGTCATGAAATTCGACTTCCCCTCGTTACCTTTCACTCCGACCAGTATGGTTATCGTTTTTTCCAGCATGTTGTAAGAAGCTTGATTGATAGTGTACAATAAATGATGCATAAATTCATTATCCATGGTGCTAAGAAGGTTTCCGTAGCCGACGAAGGTCATCAGGTGCTTAAGCACGTATAGATACATTTTGTTCTTTTCGATTAATTTATACAGCCTATAAACGGGGTTTGATAATGGCGATTCGTCAACCGCCGCCGCCGCTTCTTCTCCTCCGGCGAATTCTTTTATGGCGTTAAATATGGTATCTATCAGCTCTTTTTCGCTCATGCTCTCCTTCGAAATCTTGCCGTTTGCGTGAAGGAAAACAAAGACGTTTAAGCCTTGGAATGCCGTATTCGCGTTCAGAAGATTATGAAGGATTAAGATGATTTCGTCAAAGTTCAACGAAATATCGTGAATGAGCGCCAATTTCTCAACCGATATTTCGTTTGATATCACCTTCGAGGTCCTCGCGAAAAGTTCGTTTTCGCATCCGCAAATCAAGTACCCCCCGTCGGCTTCTAAAACGTTCGGCCGATAAGACACTAGAGTCGGACCGCCGTCCGGTCCGCCGATGAAATCTTCATTTTTCGTACACGAACAGTTTCTTCACCGGTCCGGCGAACGGTTGGTTATGATGTTGGTTAAACGCGTTCGCCAACACGCTGGAAAAAGTATACGTCGACAGCTCGGCGTATCTTTTTATATCGGTATTGAATTCGTATTTAGTATTTTCTTTCCGATGCTCTTCTTCCCCCGAGAGTAAATATTTAGATATATTGCGCGACAAACCCGGCAAAAAATGTTCTTTGTGAGAGTGGAAATCGTATCGCAACAATATCTGATTTTCGGGTGACAATTCTTCTTTCGAAAATCTCGGATCGTCCCCGACTTTGTCAAGATCGTAATTGCGGGTATCGTCGCCGCTGCCGCTACCGCCTCCGTCGTCTTTGCTTTCGCCATCGTCGTCGTCGGCGTCGGCGTAGTTGACATTCCCACGGTGGTATTGATCATCGTCATCCGACGTCTCTTCGTCGTCGCTCTCTAGACCCCATCTTTCATTCTCGTAGAAATTTTTAGGTTTCTCCTTTTCCATTTTCCTGCTCAAAATATTTCGCATTTTAACGGTGTTAAAAATGCCTTCCATGATTCGATTTTTATCCAAAGGTTGGAGTAGAATATCCAAGCGATGAAAATTGATATTCTGCGTAGAGTAGAATTGGTCTTTTACGTACGTCGAATTGATTAATATTGTATTGAATTGAGACGGGTTCCTCATTTCCGGATCGGAGAGAATTTCGCACCTTATTCGTTTTATTTTATTCGCAGATGCCTGATCCTTGCGATAATTCGGGTCCAGCGTTAAAACGTTGTGAGAATTTTGAACGACCAACACGTCCTGGTGACGATTATCTCTCTTGAATACTTTTATGGCGGCCTTACTTTTATCGATTCTACACAAATAGACCGTGACCGTTTTCATTTTATAAGTATAACTCAAACTTTTTAAATTATCGCGCATCGCGTTATAGACTTGTAGAGCTCGGTATTTCTCCTTGTTACCGCCCGGCGATGGCAAGTTGATGTTTTCGACGTTGCGGTCGTTTAGGTCGTGGATCTCGGAACTTTCGAGGAGTGACCATTTCACCGGGGGGTATCTGATATAGTTTCTATTTTTCTCTAAAACTTTCTTAGCGTTTTCGTTTTTCGTTTCGCGCAAAGTTCCGGATAACATGGTATTTTCCAAGTCTATACTCACGGTCATAAGCGAGAGAAACTTCTGGTTGAGAAAATCTATAACGTATCTTAGATCGAAGTACGTAATCGCTTTAAAATATTCCACGATCTCGATCGGCCCCAAAGTGGAAAGGTAAAATGACGGGACGTAGAAGACGCTCTCTTCTTCGTCGTTGTCGAACACTTGCTTATTACCCGGCGTTTTCTTATTATTCGTGTTGTCGATAATCGTTCGTTTCCCGTACATATTTCTGAACATTTCCAAGTGTAAGCCGCTCCCGAAATCCTCGCTCACTTTGGTTTTGGAGTGCGACGCGCCTCCCGATTTGGACGTTAAAACGCGTTGATTACCCGACTCGCTTTCCTCAATCGAACCCTCTTCCACCCGATATTTCTCCTTATCGTTATTTCTCTCGGGGTATTTTCTATCATTCGCCGTCGACAACGACTGGATTTTCTTCCCGTCGTCGTTCTCTCTTTCTTCATTCACGACCCTGTTCAAAAGGATAAATTTATTCTCCGTGTTTCTATCGTTGTAATTTTTTCCAATTTTCGCTTTATAGAATCGGTCCAATATATATTTGTCGACGATGGTCATTTCATCCGACGAGGACGGAAACATAAACTCGTAAATGCCATCGTCTTCTTTTATATCGTTGAATAAATCGCACCTTTTGTTCAGTATTTTAAATAATGACGGCGAAGAATCGTTGTTACCAAAAGCGGAAGATGACGACGCTTTTTCGGTTGGTTCTAGCTGACGAAGAATGAATTCTTCTACTTTGTCGACGAAATCGTTCCACATAATAATTTCCGCTTTCTCTTTCTTTTCCGCGGGTAATTCCATTTTCCAAAATTTAGGTGGAGGCTCGTAATACACGCGGCGGGAACCTCGTTTACAAGCCAATTTCTGCCTATTTCTTTCTTTTTGGTCAAATCGGTTTTTCATTCGATCTTTGTGACATTCCATCTCCTTTTTCAAAGCGCTTAAAAATGCCTCGGAATCGAAATTCGGGATTATTCTTAAATTTTTTCGAATAGTTTTAATCCTATTAATAACTCTCTCGTTAACCGAATATTCGTCGTCGTCGTCGTCGACATTCCGTAAATCATCGTCGGCGGTATCGCCATAATCATCCACATCATTATCATCGTCGTCGTTCTTCACCCCCAAGCTCGGTGCGCGTCCGTCCAGTACGATCGACACCAAGTGCGAAAAACAATTTTTGACATCGTATTTGTGACAATACTCCGCGCATAGCTTGTAAAACAAGAGTGGAATAAATTTCCGTTTCGCGATTTGAGCACCGAGTATCGGGGTGGTGTAGTCCTTCACGAATTTCATCCAGCCTTCGTTAATTTCGTACCGACAAAAGCTATCTACATCCAACGACCTTTTGAATTGGACGGCTCTCTCTTTCGAAAAATATATGAATCCAAAAACTTTGGCCTTTAAAACATTAACGAGGGCTTCTAAATCGTTAGTTTCCCTTTCAGCCGATAATTCCTTGACCTCTGAGAAATTCATTACGGTGTTCCAGACTTGGAGCAGAGAATTAAAATTTCTTTCTAAAATTTTCCTTAACGACGTTAGCACGGACACGTGTTCCATTCGGACGTAATTGAAAATCCAACTCCAATATAAGCAAAAATAAATGAAGCATGAAAATTCGTATCTAATTTTCTTTTCTTCGTAAGCGGCAGCTGGACCAGGAGAAGAAATAGCAGCGGTGGAGGCGGCGGTGGAGGCGTTTTTTTCTTCCTCTCTTTTCATCGGAAAATTTTTCCCCAAGAAGGCGTCCTTAACGACGAATTCTCTAAACGCTTCTTTATCTTTCGATTTATTCATTTTAAATTTATCATACATTTCTCGAAAGAGCTGATGGTCCCTGAAACAACCGCCGTCCTCGAGCTTTTCTTTTAGCCCGGCAAAAATACCTCGAAGACGGAGGTATGTGATGACGATTTTTCCTGAAAAAGTGAGAAACGAAAAAATGTCGGTCCTGGAGGTTTCTTCGCACAGGAAAAATATTTGTTCGTTCCAGTCGATCTCGCTCAATATTATAGGGTAAAACTGCCTCTGCATTTTCAAATACAAGTTATCCATTCCCGCGACCAACTTTCTTCTTTCTCGCAAGCTCTCGCTTTCGCTTTCGGATATATAATCCCAACTTATTTCCATCGCCTCCCAGGATTCGTGTACTGGTTTTCCTTTTTTGGCGGCGTCTTCCTTCACATCTTCGAATTTATTCATCGTTTCCGCGATAGCCATTAAATCGGGAACTTTCTCTTTCCTACTGGAAACAATATCGTCGAAACCGCCAATCGCTTTGAAAGATTTGTCTAGACGTTCGTAAAATCCGCTTACGTTGACGACCATTTGATTAAGATCTAATGCAGAAAGTGTCTTTTCTTCGAACAAGATCGCACACGTTATTTGAAAATACCGTTGTTCATAATCGAAATCTCCGTGTAGGTGTTCATCGGTCCCGTGTATGACGCTCAAAATTTCGTATAGGTTAGGCCTTTCGGATACGTTTCGATGTTGATAACATCTTAATTCTTCCAGCAATTTCGTTACTAGCCTGGGGTTTAATTTTTCCGTCGTTGCCTCTAACTCTTTGCTCATTCGATTCTTCGTTGACGTTTTACCAATGTCGGAATCGAAAGATTCATCTTCGTCCTCGTCATCGTCTGCCTTTTTCGTGAATCCGATGTAGTTGGAAACGTCGGAAAGCGAAAGCATATCGTTGTAGCAAATATTGTAATTCAGCCCCTCGAGGAGATTCATGAGGGACGCGTTACGTTCTAAGGTAAGTAATTTGGGGCTTTCCCTGTGTATTCCGCAATTAAATAACGTATCGGGCCAAATTTTTTCCGCGCCTTGCAGCTGTAAATATAGCGATAAATTAAACGGAACGCAAAAATGTTCCTTAATGATTTTGACGGATGCGATCCCTTCACACATTTTAAAGGATGGAAACATGTTTTGAATTACCGAAACGAATTCTCTGGAACGAAAATCGCTCAAGTGACAAGACGAAAGAGGGTGATTTATGTAACAATATTCGTTTCGTTCTCGGACCCCGAGATCGTAAATTTCTTTAAGACCTTTGGAAAGAGTTGTTTTAAATTTTGTATCAAAGCACGATTTGCAAATTTTTTTAACCGGGAATCTATCGTTTATATACTCATCGCAAAGCTTTTTCAGATCGTTGCAGCGTTCAAAATATTTTTCACTTCTCAGTTTTTGATCTAATGATAGAGAAGAGAAGTCTCCCGTGAAAACATACCCCCTACTTCTAATCAATTGGAAAAATACTTGGGGTTATTCACGATGTTATAAAGGACGCAAAACCTATTGGCCAATATCAAATTCAATTGAGACAGCGACGTGACATCAGGATCGAATGAGGGGTTGATGATATAGCTGCTATTTTTCATCTGAGAAATATACATTTCTTGAGATCTATCGTTTTCTCCATCCGGTTTATCACCACCTTGAGATTGAGCCCCCGCGCTTTCTTCTACTTCCTCCCGTTCATCATCTTCTCTTTCATCATCATCGTGGTGATGGTCGTCATCGTCGTCGTCGTCGTCGTCGTCGTGGTCGATCCCGCTTCTTGCTCTGCCATTACCTCCTCTCCTTTTAGACGATTTTCCTTCAGAGGTCGATTTTTTCTTACCTTTCTTATCTTTATTATTCTTTTTGCTCTTGAGAAACTTTTCTTCATCGGATAATATTTTGTTAAAGATGTCGTAGCCTTTTTTCTCATCTTTGCCTTCTCGGTATAAACAAATATTATTTTCTTTATTGGTTAATAAGAAGGCGCCGTAGCAACATATTAGCTCAAAATCGATGATGGTTTTTTGCAAGATGAACTCGTTTCCCAGCACCCGTTTAATTTTGAAAAAGAATTCCAAATCCCAGCGCTCGTCCGATTTATCATTTTGCATGATTTTCGACTTCTTTAAGAAATCAATTTTTTTTACCAACTGGTCAAACGTCTCTCTCGAATAAATACCAAAGTTGGTATAAATAGAATTGGGGAAGAGAAGAAGAATGTGACGTTCTCTTTCAACGTTCGTTTTAGAAGGTAACCTCCGTTCTATTTCTTCATCCGCGATAGAATCCTTATCGACTGACACGTAATCACCAAAGTTACTCAAATTTATTTCTGTTTTTTGGCGGAGAATGTTAAGGCCACCATCGTCGTCGTCAACGTCTACGGCGGCGCCGGTGGCCTTACTTTCGTTTCCGATCCCGCTATTCACGTCGTCGTCCCTAAGAGCGCTCTCCTGACTGCTCTCCTCTTGAACGTTCTCGTCGCGATGAGTACCTACCGGTAAATTTTCTTCATCGGCAACGCTTAGGCAAGAGCTTTCCGACGAAATACGTTCGTCCCCGTCAACGTCTACAGCAGCGTCAGTATTTTCTTCATTTTCGATCCCGCAATTCGCGTCGTCCCTACGGATGCACTCCCGACAATTCTCTCCTTCATCGGTAACGTTGACGGAAGAGGTTTCCGAAATTATTTCGTCGTCAACGTCTACAGCGACGGCGTTGGTATTATTCTCGTTTTCGTATTCGATTTCAACTTTTCCATCGTCCCCATTATTACACCCCCGACTATTTTCTTCTTCAGACTCCTCGGCGCGAAGAGTAGTAGTGATCTCGTCGTCGTCGTCGTCGATATCGCCGATGGAAGGGCTAGATGCCGATATGCTCTCATCTTCTACTACGATTTCCGCGTTCGTATTAATTACCGCGCTATCGACCTCTTCCCTAGTGGAGATACCGGTTGGCGACGTAATAACATTATCGTTTCCATCGCCGGGAATTTTTTTGTTGATCAAAAACACGGGAACGTACGGGCTCCCCCCGGGTTTACTATTCAAAGGAAGCATTACGTTGGTGGTTCCGGTTTTATCGAATTTGATAAACCGATTGCCTTTCGCGCAAGATTCAATGGCCGCGTCGATTTTTTTGTAGCACCGTAGAAAATTCAGAAGGGAAAAGAGGTAGTTGTTATCGCTACTACCTTTGATATAGAACACGATCTTTAGACCCTCGAGGTTGTATTTCGTTAAAAAGTAGAAACCAAAGTACTGGTTGCCGTATTGTTCTTTCATATTTTTCTGGCTATAGTTTTGATAATTCACGGGCGATAAATCTTCTATTTGATCGATCAGCGGTACGAGCTTATGGAAATTAATTTTTTTTTCTGGTGGCTCTTCGAAAAATTTCATTTCGGTGTTGTATTGGTTAAAAAACTTCTCGTACTTCTGCTCTGATTCAGTAAAACATATTTCTTCCAAAACGGTTGAGCTAGAATCGCAGATCGGTTTCAGTTTTTGGTTCAATTCGTTAGCCAATTCGCAGAAGGTATCGAAAACATTCGCCTCCCACTCCTCTTCCATTAGCACGTTTTCCTCAATACCCACGCGTTTGCTTTTCTTCAAAAAATCGAATTCCCAGAAATAGGTTCCGTTGAACATCAAGCAGAGCCTTTTGTCAATTTTCACGCAGGTATTGGCTACGGGAGTAAAATCGGGGAAATTTGCTAACGACTTTAAGGAATAAATTATTTTCGCTCGCCCTTCGTCCGGGCAATTGTTGTCGTATTCATTCGAATGAATTTTCAAAATTCCAGAGTTCTCTTGCCTCGCGATGGAAATACATTTCAAGGGAACGTGCTCGCGGTTGTCGTTAATACGCTTGGCGAAATCGTTTGTAATTTTTGAAAGGATGTTCGCAGATGGGTTCGAGAGTTTTTTCTTCTCGCGGTCGTCGATATTACGGTTGGCGTGATCTTCTGTAAATTCCGAAGGGTTGTTCGCAGATTTTTCCGAGAATTTACCTTTCTCGGGGAGCTCAATTGTATAGGCGTGTCTCAAGTTGATTTTAGTTTCCATTGTTCTTAGCTTCTTCATACGTCAATCGCGTTTGATTGTTTATGTAGAACTAATTTTCAGTATCTGATAAATATCTGAAAATGTCTTCTTTTATATCAAAAATTTTAATGCTTTATTATTTTATTTATTATTCTATATAATTAAAAAATAAAAAAGTAATTTTATTCATTAAAAAGAAAAAGAAACATTTGAATCAACCTTTAATATTTATCATTTTTAAAACGTAATACGTCGCTTGTTGTTTTTTTTTACGACGGCGGGCTTCGTTGCGCGCGCTTTTTACGAACGTAATCTTCATCCAAGTCTTTTATCGATCGTACGTAGGTCAGTCAATGTCGTCGCGCGCGACATAGATACCTAATCGTTAAATTTTTAAGCGCTCCGCTCCTAATATTAGACGCGACACCTAGACACGGCGATGTTTACGAAACCTCGAATTCCTTTACCGATCTCGAGTCTCTTATTTTGCCGTGGCCAGTCGCTGTCGTCAAAAGCCTCGCGTTCACACACCGCCGTTCACGAACGGAAGTTCGATATTTTTTTTACCGATCGTATGTAGGTCAGTTGATGTCATTGCGCTTGACTTGGATAATTAAAAATTAAATTTTTTTAATCCATTCTAGTATTAGGCGCGACGAGTAGACACGGCGATGTTAGAAAACCTGGTATTATTTTATCAATATCGAGTTTCTTATTTCGTGGCAGCCAGTCGCTATCCCCGTCGCGCGCGACGCGGTGCACGATGAGAGGAGATATATAAGGTGGTGTGCTATTATATATTTCCTGAAAAACTAAAAAAACATTCTCTTTTTCTTAAAGAAAATTTGTCATCTGAAGAATTGTTTTAATGTAAGATTAAGGGAAATAAATATACACCTTTTCTTTGACGTTTTATTTAAAATAACCAAAAAATGTCAAAATTTCTGCAATATTATTAACAAAAATACATTTTAAATTAGTGAAAAATAAAAATGAGGTCTATACAATTCATCGTGTACGTAAGTTAAATCCGAGTAAAAAGTCTTCACTTTGTTCATTTCGCTCGTGAATTGATCTTCTAGAAAGTCTCGAGGAAAAAAATTCCCCGTCGACATTTTAAGATAAGTCGCGGAAACGAATTTCAACGATGTCATCCTTAATAAATCAACGTAATAGTCGATGCGCCGATGCATTTGAATCGATCTTTTCTGGACGTCATTATAATCTTTCTTCCCCTTATTCCAACTATCGTCATTTAATTTTTGGCCAAAACATCAAACGATTTCGTGGGGTTTTTAATTCCCTTAATTTCCACCGCTTTTTCACTGGTTGCTTTTAGATTGCCTCGCACGCCACGGAAGCGGCGCACCAGCATAGCGGAGTCAGCATGATCGGCGCCTTCCATTTATAAATTAATAGCACGGTGCCGAGACGTTCTTTATCACACTTCCTCGTGCTCTCAAGCATTCTCATTGTAGGCCCCAGTCTGTGAAGCTAGCAGCTCCGGTCCCCTGCCGTTCATTTCGGATCTCGTCCCCCATTTGCTCTGAGAGCTTGTCTTACTCCAGCGAATCTTTTCGCTCCTTCACTAACGCATCTCACCAATGATATCTACATCTGCTTCGCTTCATACTTCAGCATGACCCTGCCCCGGGGTGCTGTTCCTTGACGCTCGACGTACATCCACCGTTCTGAGTCGCACATCGGCCCATGTGCACACGCCGTAACTGGATCAGTCGTGTTTAGGAGTCGTCCTCAAACCTCTTTAAGTCTCCCCTCTGCTGTGCCTTACTGGTGCTGACACGTGCCCTCTCGGATCTTTACCCCCGTCACACTTTCCTACTCGCTACCTCCCCTATCTCCCCGCCGTCCAATGGTTTCGATTTTAGACGACTATGAAGTCCCTCTGTCTTCTCGCTCCAGGCCCTAGGACACACCGCGCTCCTTACATTCCCTTCCTACCATCCCTATCCGTCCTAGCGTATACAAATCTCCGCTCGCCATGCCATTGTTCCATATCCATGCGTTAATAGCCCGACTGACCCAGAACTCACTAGACGAAGTAGGCAGATCATTCTTAGGGCTTCTGCAGGATATTCCTATCCGTCGCTCGCTTACTAGCTCTGCTCCATGTCAACTGGTAATTCGCACGCACTTGGACCACATTCTATCCTGCCGTCGCCCTCCCTGCCTGCACACTGGACATGACTGCCTATGGTCACGGTTGCAGTATCACGCCTCCCGTTTATCGCTACAGAAACCAGCGTTTTCCTCACGCATACGGTCTGGGCCAAGCTATACGCTGCCCAATATGCTGTAGCACTCAGTCCTATTCTCGGCCCGCTGTCTCCTTCGACTAAGACTGCACTCCTGCCACCTACTCTGACGACACTTAAGTGCCTACTCCGCTCGCTGCTGATCTCCGATATGTCACGTGTCCATCCCCGCTCTCTCATTGTCATCGGCTCCCCCCGTGATCGCTTTCTGTCTCGTTAAATCGATCCGGCCCACATCATATGCCTCTATATCTGGGGTACCCTCTCCTTACGTGCTTATTTACTGCCACCCACGAATCCATAACACTCGGTGGAGAATGGCTATGCACGCAACCTCCGATCGTAGCGCTCTCCGCTTGTCATGAATCATCCTCTAAATGGCCTACGATCATCTATTCAGCCCTTAGCTGCTCTCAGATAGCCCCCTCATTGCTGCGATACTCCCCGCTCACGCGTGCATGACGGTGGCAGTGCTTACCTGAGGGGCGAGTTCTCGCGCGTGAAGCTCTTCTCCCCAGGGGAGCTTCTCAGCGTAATCACCGGCGAGCGTTCGTCGAGCCCCGGCACGTCTCCCGGCGATGCTCCCCCGAATGCACGGTGCCGTATAGCTCTCACTTCCCATACCAGCCTTTCGGGACATTTCGTCCCTCTTTGTAATGTTACGCAGCCGTCGCATCAGTTTGCAGAGTCTGCAATCAGTATTCGGTTTCTCGCATCTCTTCTGGAGATGACTGAGCTCATTCTTCATGGCTATTCCTGACCACGAGTTTTGATGGCGGGTTCCCCTCTCCGTCCCGCCAGGCTTTCGTGTGACATTTCTGGTGTTTCAACTGTTCCTTATACCACATTAACCCACGACCTCCTTGGCATCACTACAGATCTCAATACTATCAGCCCGTCTTCCACATTCTGCCACCCTTTCTCATCGCTACATCAAGACCCGCCATCCCGTTCTGCGCTGCGATCACTTGCGCAAGTTGCTGTCAGATTTGGTCTGCTACCGTAGCTGCAATCGGCCCCCGTCAATACTATTTCACTTAATGCACGTCTATGCCTATGCCGCATCTCTGCGAGTCATCTCCCCGATCAGCACCTGCTAGTTCATCACCGCTTACCCATATAAGCCCTTGCATACCTGCTCGTTTGGTTGTTCGCGCGAAGGCTCTTCGACGAGCCGCGTCGGCCGTGCCTCTCACGCTGCTCCGGCAATCCCCAGATCTCGAGTTCGCACCAGTCGCTCGAGATCGTGCCATTTGAACTCTGTAGTTCGTTACTACCGGCGCTGATGCTCGCCCCTGTTCTCTGACGACCTTGTCATCTCTCTTTGTATCTTCCTATAAGTGCGAACTCTGACTTCATCCGGTATCTCATCTTCCTGTCTGTAGTCTGTCCAACTGAGTACCATTGGTCTCATCTGCTCCTTCGCCCGCACGTCTTGGTTTGCGGTTACTGACGTCCTTATTATCCGTACCTGGACTACTCCTCGATCCATTGCCACTCTAGCACATGACGCAATTCTGCGGTTAATTCGGTCCTCACTACCCCCCCCGCCTATGGATTAGATCGCATCATTACCATTGCGCATGCATCATAGCTGATTTGGCCTCACCACGAGTTTTCCCTCCGCTAGCCGTACGCCAGTTCATCAAATAACTAGCTCATACCTGGATTCCGAGTGATGCCGTATGTACTAGCACTGAGTTGCCTCCCTTTATTATACGCGTATTCCTCTCATCCTAGTTTGCCCGTTCATCGGACGCCCTACCTCTCCCACCGGCGTCATAAGTTATGGTCCTCCTGATGCGTTTATCTCTCCACCTCCCTTTATATCCTCTCTTCTGCTTCCCTTTCTCTGGCTTCGCGCCGCTGTATTCCCTTCTTAGGCAATAACCGCTGAATTCACCAGCTCCCATCTCTACGCGCTTATCCACGTTCACGCCCCTCCGTCCGCCCCTCTCATAGTCACAGAACATATTCTGGCTTCTGCTTCATCTATCCACTTCGTACCACCCCTCTGCTCTATTTCACTCCTATTAACACGCCGCCCGGCGCCTACACTGGGTCGCCAGGCCGGACCACCGGCCTAGCCTAGCTCTACAATTCTGGTCGTCTACAATGCGCTCATCTCACAATGGTCTCTCCTACACTGCCTAACTTAGTTTCTTTCGTTTACTATCCTGTGGAATACTCAACTATTCATTTCTACTTTAAGGAGCCGCTCCTCGTATGTTGATATACCTTCTGCACCCCATATCTCTCGAGTGCCCCGGAGCGCCATCTAAACATCCTTTACCCGTATGATATGCTGTTATATCAGCCGCATAGCTGACTCCGATCGCGGGCCCGCTGGCCACCATAGGCTCATTCATCTGTCACGTGATCCCCTGCCCTTTGCCAGCGTCCCATCTTCATCATAATTTATCTCTACTATTACAAGCATAGCTCCTTTTCATCAGTCATTCCACGTCCACCATCACGTGCTGCAGACCAGCTTTACTCGATTACATCCGCAGCTCCTGGCGAGCTTTGCCTCTAATCCACCCCTCCCCGCCGCCCTTTCGACCAGCTATAGCCTCGCGATCATTCTGTTAGCTCCGCCGTGGCCCTAGAACGGATTAACCCTCTGACGACAGCTCCTCCTCAACTGCCTTAAAACTCCCCGCTCCCTATATCATATCCATGACTTCCGTCAGGCTCATCGTCTCTCGCCTGCGTGGATCGTGACGGGGAAGTGCGCAGCCCGCAGCCGCCGGAACGGACCTGCTTCGGGCGGGGACCCGTTCTCCGGGCCGGCGATGTCACATCGACACTATTTTGCGATCTCAGCACCCTTCACATGTCTCTCCGCATGCGCGCATCTCTTCCCTCTAATCTCACTCACACTACCGGATCGCCTTGCCAACCAAAAGGGTATGCTATCCCATCTGATCACTGATCTTCTTTATTTCTCCGAGTTCGCATTGTGCCCAGTCTTCCTAGCGTGCCCTTCGCGCGCGGGATCTCTATGCGCCAGACTAGACCACTGTCTAGAGCGTTGCTCCGATCAGCATCAGTGCCCGTAGCACCATTCCGCCTTCTACTTCTATTCCCCCCGCCGTATATCTGGATCCTCCGCTTTTCCGCTCCGCCTCCCATCCTAAGACCCCCTATTTTTCATTTCATCCCTATACCTCACGTCGATACCACCTGCACACCCTTCTATCAGAGACAGCTGTCCGGCAACCCTTTACGACGAGGGTCGCTTTGTTTTTGATAGTTCCCCCAACAAGACAATTGTTAACCTTGTAAAAAAAGAAATTTGTACGTCCTGTTATTTCATATTTAGCATCTTTAAAAGCAATGTTTTACCACTGAAAATTAATAAATATATTATTTCCTAACGATAACACATGTCAAAATTTTCTGATTGACAGAGATGCCAGGTTTTTGTCTGAAATATATATATATTAATATATCATATATATATATATATAAATATAATATATTCAGACCAAAAAACTGCATCTCTGTCAATCAGAAAATTAGCTTGACATGTGTTTATCCTGTGTAGAAATCTAACACTATATTTTTAGTGCGAAAACATTGCTTTAAAAGAGCTAAATATGAAATTAACAGGAGTACAATTTTTTTACAAGGTTACAATTGTCTTTTGGGGGAAACTATCCAAAAACAAGCGACCCTCGTCGATTTGTTATGAATCTTAGGCATGAAAAATG
>JABUQX010059781.1:0-17500 GCA_015478945.1 Trachelipus rathkii | reverse complement strand
GTATGAAGGTCATTAATTTCCACAGAATCCAACGCGTTTTTTCTACCTCTAGTATAAATTACATCTTTTCATTCTTTTTAAACCGGTCATTCATTTTATTTGAAGATGGTTCAAAATGCTTCCTTAGCGTTGAGATTATGTAATTACATTAAGAGACAAAGCTTATAGGCGCTGATGTTTTAGGTCAGTTTTCTTCAAATTGGGGTTTTT
Organism: Trachelipus rathkii; assembly: GCA_015478945.1. Classification (NCBI taxonomy): domain Eukaryota; kingdom Metazoa; phylum Arthropoda; class Malacostraca; order Isopoda; family Trachelipodidae; genus Trachelipus; species Trachelipus rathkii. Next base: position 17,290 of record JABUQX010059781.1, on the reverse strand, counting down.
TTTCAAAAATATCTTAATGCAGTGTGATATGATGTCATTTTCCAAATTAATAAGATTGTTAACTTTGGGAATACGAGAACTGGTCGTACGACAGCAGAAGTTCTTGAGCAATACTTCTTTCCATCATATGAAGTGTACTATTCCAGCGAGTTGGAATGTCTTTGATAACATTAAGATATGGAATATCAAGCTGTTTTTGAATTGCCTTCAACTCATTTACATTTTCATTTTCTTTTTCAGATTAATCTTAAGTATTTTTATTATAAAATTCTTTATCAAATCTCGCAATAAACAGTCGCGCAGACATCCGACAGGGCAAAGCGCGATGCGGTATGCGATCTTTAATAATGTGCGGATGCAGATGCGGATGTGCGGATGTTACTTGCATCACTAATATATATATAATTATATATATATATTATTATATATATATTATATATACTAATATATATATAATAATATATATATTATATATATATATATATATATATATATATATAATAAATATCTATATATATATATATATATAGAATTATATATATATTATATATATATAATATATATATATATATAATATATGATATATATAGTTACATATATATATATATAAATATATAATATATATATATATATATATAAAAAAATATGTAGGAGGTGAAACCCAAAATATCAAAAACATAGGTTTTCAAAAAAATAAAAATTCTAATAAATATGACTACAGACAGAAAAACACTCGAAACCAACGTTTTAGACGTCATAAAAAGTTGCAGTTTGACTTTTACTTGATCAAAATCGGCTGATACTTAAGAATTTTGGACCCATTTTTAAGGTAAGGGCTAAAATGTGGTGTTGCTGTTGCAAAAATTGAACCCTGCCCTGAATACACGAGACAGAATGAGGATAGCAGTCAAGTCTAAGACCAAAGAGTCATAACGGATAAAGGATGACGACAACTTTTTAAAAGACGAGTCATACATACACTCCTCAGAGGAGAAGGAATTCGACTAGATTTACTAGAAGGTTCAAATGATTAGTGTCAATTGTAGTAGCTTAATTAGATAAGGAGAGTGCTGCAACAACAGTTCGAGAGAGAGAGAGAGAGAGAGAGAGAGAGAGAGAGAGAGAGAGAGAGAGAGAGAGAGAGAGAGAGAGAGAGAGAGAGAGAGAGAGAGAGAGACTCGTACTCATTTCCTGACTAGTGATATCCCTTTAAATAGCAAGCAACTAGGAAGGTATGAGGTTTTATGAATTTATCACATTTAACCTCTTGGATATTTGACTAATGAGAGAAACACTGTGAATTACTTTTAATAAACGGGACGCTTTGTTTTTTGTTCCGGGCTAGTCTAGTTTTTGCCCCAAAATGGAAATGGCCACAATTTTCTTAATTTTTAGCAAATTTTTGACCAAATAAAAAGCTTACCGCAGCTTTTTGATCTCTAAAACGTCGATTTCGGGTGGTTTTCTGTGTCTGTAGTTATTTCTTTTGTTTTTCAGATTTTGAAAACCTACGTTTTTCACATTTTTCGAAATTATTTCAAACTTAAAATATACAAAGATGGGTCTGTTAACTAGACAATGTATAACATGAAATATTGATTTTTTGACCCAAAATCCCAGCAATGGGAGAAATTCAAACCTTACTTTTTTTGATTATGAAAATGAAAAATTACGATAATTTATTTTCTAATCCTGCGATCAAAATAAAATTTCAAGGCATATGTAGTCGGGGGAGATAAATATTTTTTATTTGGAGTTTACAAAAAAAAAGAAAAAGAAAAAAAACGATCTAAATAAAAAAGATGTATCTCCCCCGACTATATACTCCCGGACAATTTGATGTTGATCAGATTAAGTAGAAAAAAAATCAATATTTCATTTTAAATTTTCAATTTTTTTTTTTTTTTTAAAAGTGAAATAATAAAAAAAATATTTTTTATTTACTGATCACGATCAACATCAAATTTTTCATACCGTGTATTAGTCGGGAAGATTTCACCTTTTTTTTTATCCAAGATTTAAAATTTTTTGTATTTCTCAAAAGAAATTATTTTAATATTTCAAAATTTTTTTTTGTTGGAAAATTTGTATCAAGAGCAGGTTAAAGTTAGAGGATAAGGATTAGAGTTGTGCTTCTGGAAATTACTGCATAATTACGACTAGTACAATAGACGAATGAAGACTTACTGTATATACAAAAAAAAAAATCAAATAAAAAATATGTATTTCCCACGATTACGTATTGCCCTGAAAATTCTTCCCGATTGAAAGACCAGAAAAATATAAATAATCGCAATTTTTTATTTTCAAAACCAAAAAAAAAGTATTGTTTGTTTTCTTCCATTTGCTGGGATTTTGGGTCAAAAATCAAACATTTCATGTTATGGCATTTCTGGGAGAGGAAAACCGGGAGCTTTAAAAGCTACGCTTGAAGCGTTCTTTTTTTGGGAAACGCGGATGGCTGTAGTGGATAAAGCTCCCGGTTACTGTTAACATCAGCGACGCGGAGTCCAGTGTTTCGAATCGCTGATGGAGAGTAAAAATCTCATTTGACTCATTTAAGTCTTTGACTACTATAATTTTTGTATATTTCAAGTTTGAAGTCACTTTTCGAAAAAAAATTGATCGCGACGTAAATCAAAAAATGTGAAAACACTAAGTTTTAAAAACTGAAATACAGAAGAAGATATTACAAACAGACAGAAAAATAAACGATCACGAAAAACGACTTTTAGACGTCAGAAAAATCTGCCATTTGTCTTTTTTTATTTGGTTCAAAATTAATTAATTAATTTATTAATTTTTAAAAAAAGATTACGATAAAAAGGAGATTGCCAGAAAAGATTAAGAAGGAATTAAGGTTTAAGTAGAGATAAGGAAGAGTTGTGTTTTCATAGAATTATGTAAAATTACGAACTAGTACATCTATACGAAGAAAATGAGGCTTTTATTTCATTGAAGACCGATATATATATATATATATATATATATATATATATATATAAAATATAATATATATATATATATATATATATATATAATATATATATATATATATAGTATAGTGTTTATTTATATATATATATATATATATAATATATATATATATATAAACTTCTAATTTAAGAGTATATTCCCTATGAGAATTAACCTTTTGAAGATAGTCCAATATTGTTTGAACAATTGGTGGTAGAATTCTCTAAACTTAAATTTGAGAGTAATTTTCGTAATTTTTCATCGAATTTTACGATTAACATAAAACAAAATGCATCATTGAGCGGGTAATAAATAAAACGTTGATATCGAGAGTTTTCCTGTATCTCTCTATCCATTTTTTTTCGGTAGCTGAAAGCCGTTTTTTTTTTTTTCGAGCGCCAATATCTCGAATAGAACAAATAGTATTTTTATATTCCCCAAGTAAATGTGTTAGCTTAGAAATGTTCCGAAAACAAGACAATAATAAATGCTTATCCAAGAAAGAGTAATATATATATATATATACATATATTATATATATATATAATATATATATATACTATATATATATATATATATATATATATATTATATATTAATTATATATATATATATATAGTTATATATATATATATATATATATATATATATTACCTTATTATATATATTATATATATATATATATATATATATATATATATATTATTATATTATATATATAATAGATATATATATATATATATATATATATATATATATATATATATATATATATATATATTAATATATATATATATATATATATATATATATATTATATATATATATATATATATATATTATATATATATATATATATATATATATATATATAGTTTGTTTCCAGCCAGGTCTTGGCTTTGTTTGTTGCCTTTAGATTGAGTGACCTGTGACTCCTGCAGCTCTCTTCTGGCTGCTTAACAGCAGTAAAGAAGTTCTGCTCCTCCTCCTCTTTGTTGCTGCCTACTTGGTCAGACTGCTGTCTTAAAGCTTTCCTAGACTTTCCCTTCTATACTTTCCTCACCTTGGCAACCTAAGCGTTTGTTTATACTTCTCCAACCAGATGGAGCGAAACGCAGGGTAGAAGGCAGCTGCCAAAATGGCATCCTATCGTCCTCCAGGAAGGGTCTCAAACATGTTCTGTCGATGCTTGACGAAAATGTATCAACCATGGGATTGCAATAGAGGAAGCCCTTGGATTTCAAGTCCTTGAACTTGAAGACCATCGCAGCAGCTGTTTGCAACATAGTCCCATGGTAGGCTTGGTTCTCTCCCGGGATATTGTGGAGCTCTTTGTTTAAAGATAAGATTTGATCTTGTAAATAAACAATGGAGAATTAATAATTTTTGAAATTTGATATTTTTGTCAGGAAACATGACAGGTAATAATATATTGTCAAATGAAATGTACATATTATTTTTTTTAATTAGTTTAATTTTTAACATATTAATCTAACAATTCGTCATCATTAAGTAGACATCCTGATCTTTGAAGCTACTGACTATAACTGGGGTTCATGACGTATGATGAGACGACAAGCGTCTCTTCTCAGGATGATGTTGAGGACCACCAAACAGGCGTGAATAGGTGGGAGAAACTGCCTCATCATTTGTTGGGGACGAAGTAACATCGCTCCTCACATCAGTGTGCATGCGTCTACCAGCACAATGATGCAATCCTGCTGGACTCAGATGGAGTATGCTTTGGGACAGCAGCCCTGTAGGGTCGTTCGAACAGTGCACTCTGCACTGAAGCCTCTGCATCCTTGTGGCCATTAGATTGTAGGTGATGTAGACACACATCTTTCATAGTGGTCTGGGCAGAGTTGATGTGATTTCCAACGTGATGCTTGGACATCGTCAAGCTCAACCACGGCACATCCAAGAAGTATGCCGGGAGACAATAATCCGTTAGTTCACTATCAGTCCAACAGGGCGCACCTGACAAAAAAGTTACTATTCCAGTGGTCGGTGTCCCACATCCTTTGAACCCTAGTAGGTTTGTCGGTGTATCAACCACCGCCCCCAACTGAACAAAGGCCATCACAAAGTTACCATCGTGTCTGTGTTGTTCTGAAAAGCGAATCCCATTTTAAAATGTTCATAAAATGCAACTTGAAATTATTATTTATTTGAGGTGGGGTTGGGGCGGACAAAGGGTTGGACCGAGCACCGGATTTTCGCGCACCGCACCAGGAGGTCGTGCACAGCAAACCGCACGCCGCACCACACCGCACCGCCACCACACCACCCACACTGTCTCTTTTGCAATGCCACCGTACCGCACAACACGGAGGCGAACCACAGCGCACTACCCCGCACCGTTGCTATAATTTAAAATTAAAATAATCTATCAGTATAAATTTTTAAATGTTCTCTGATACAAATTGTTAATATATATAATAAATTAATATTAATCTTAGATCTAGCCTTAATAGTCAGATATTAATAAAACATCAGCTAATCTACACTGACCTGTCTGACTCTTTTTCAATTTAAAAAATTCGTAGTGGGACTTTGACCATGACTTTGGTCACCAATTAAAAGAATTGATGACCTGTCAACTTAATACATGCGATTAATGTTTTGATGTACTCTGTGTGATAGTGGGGTTTAGCCAGTGAAACTGTCAATGCTCAGTTAGCCTTTGTTGTGGCAGGTCAGCAGTAGGCTGTGGTGAGTCATCCAACTGAACATCGTAAAGACTCCTACCAATTTGCAATATTATATATAGTATATTATATATAATATATATAATATATATTTTTATATAATATATATATATATATAATAATATATACTAAGAATCTACAATTTGATAAAAGATTTTATTTTTTTTTTAAGTTAAAATTTGAATATTGTGAATATTAATTAAACGCAAGTAGAAAAATTATAAAAATTATGTCAAGTACTGCTTCAAGTAAGTATGTGAATTAACGATTTGCTTGCCCAGTGTCCGCGTTGAAATGAGATGGTGGAGATCTTGCTGGGATTCGGCATCTTGATTAGCCTCTAGAATACGTAAGATTCCACAATGTGGAGTGGCAGCATGTTGGCTACGAACTAGTCCATGTTTCTTTGATTCCCAGCAGCATGGGATACCCCACTGCCAGCAGTAGCAATGTCAAAAGATTCGCTTATTGTGTGGTGGCTTGCTAACTTGGCATTGGGAAGCATAAGGAGACTCGATAAGATCAAAGTTATGCTATCTCTTCTGAAACCCGAAGAAAACTTATTTTGATTTATACGAGATGAACTGCCGTGATCTTTTCAAACTATATGAACTTGGCTGGGTGGATCTTCTTGATGTGCTGCTCGAGGTTGTTGAGTCTTGTCGTGTGCCCTTGATTGACACAGTCTCGGGCAGACACAACTTGCAGTTGAACTCGTTTCCTTACCTTAATTTGAACAAGAATATTCGTCCAGCTCTATTCATGTCTGATGAATTTCCAGCCCATAGGAGCAGCTTAATGCTACTTTGTATCTTTTCTTAGATTTATACTTTAGGTTTTATTGATTGACTATTTATTTTTTCATTTAAATATATATTATTAAATCTAAATAAAAAAACTACGAACACATATCAAAACACATTATCTGTTCAAGACAATCACATACTAAATACATATTTAATCCTGCTTCTTCCATTAGTTTCACAAATCCCCAAATCATTAATTTAAATCAAAGTCAAACGACCATACCATAAATTAACTTGCCTTAGTTTAATCAATACAAAAAAATGAGCAGAGAAAGCACTAACATTATTCCCATTCCCAAATCAATCTTCTTCAACTCAACCGATTGAATAGATGACCCTTGATGTTCTATTTATAACCAAGCTCAATAACACTGCGTTGTAGATAACAAAATTTAAGTTTCATCTTGCATTAAACAACACTGTTTACATGATCTTAAGAACTATCGTAAAAAACGCGTGGGGATATCGAATTAAAATTAAAGTTCCAAAGACTTAATGGCACTCTTGAGTTAAAGGTGTGAATATAAGACCCCCTACACTTACCTCTCTTATTTTAATGCAAAAGTTTCAAAATACGAGGTCGGGAAGCTTATTTTCATTAGCAAGGAAAGTTCGATTAACTATCTGTCCCCTATTGATAATAACACACGACTCTTTAAATATGAAGGGCAATTATGGAACAATATACATGCTTTTATTTGATGTTGTCTTACTTATTTGTTATTACATTATATAAGTAGCATAAATAATTTTATTAATAAAGCCAACATATCAACAAGACCTTCCCTGTCTCTAGTGTACGAACTTCAGTGCAGAATAAAAGCCATTGACTGCGACCATAACCATTATTCGTCCAATTTTATGATTGTTACCAAGGCTAATTGGGTTATTTTTAAAAATTGAAGATGAAAAGAATCAAAAGAAGAAAATCTCACGAGGAAAAACATCTAATAAAATACAATGTAGTGGTAGGGATAAAATGTAAAATCATCGTACAATAAAATTGGTTACAACATGCTAAAAGCGTAAGATAGCTTGTTGAGCCATAAGGATACATTTCCAATGATTTCGCAACACACCCGCTGTCTGATTTATTGAAATACTTCAAAAATCTTTAATTTTCCAAATTTCTTCTTTTGTGTTATAAATAAATACGTTTACGTTTGTGAAAAAATAAAAACAGGATGTGATAGTACGACATCCATTTGAATGAAAGACTAAATTAGGACCGATAATATTAACTAAAAAAAATTATTTTTTCAAATATTTTCTTTCATATAAAATAAAAACTGTAAATACTTTGGAAAATAGAGAAAAAGAGTTCGTTGGTAATGCTAAGGAAAGGGTAATTAGGTCAGAGAACTAAAAAAAAAATAAATTTTTATATATTTTAAAATTCATCACATTTATTTACAGTAAATTTTCAAATAATAATGTATGAACTAGTGAAAATTATATTCTTTAGCTAAACAATAAGGATATATAGAAATTTATTTATACGCAAAAATATAATACATGATCAGGGAAAATTCTCATGAATCTTATAAGCGTTCAGGATTGCATCAGCAGAATCTAGGGAGATTGATTAAAATATCAGAAATCTCATAAATTAAGGCCTCCACACGTATCTAGTGTATATAAAGATATCTGCTCATTCAATTACCGACGACCGCTAGGGTAGTGCCTACCCGAGTCAATCTGCAGTACCGGCACACACAAACTATGCTAACTATATGGGAATGGGGAAGACTCTATGACAACAATTAAGTAAATAATAACTTCTAACAATCACTTCAAACCTTGCATACCGGACAGCATATGGCTTATCCACCGTGAAAAGTATACGTACAACGAAAGTTACTAATGAAATGTGTATCACAAAATACCGCACCGCGCTCAAGAGAGTACCACAGGAACAGTGAAAAGCCCGATATTTGCGGTAAAATCAATAACTGCTAACATACACATAGTTGCACTTCATGAATAAAGAAGTCTTCCACGATGTGTTCAATGACCCCCCTGAGACCCTCACAAACTGTCGTAAATCTCTATCTAGAACACCATTCAATCTTCATCTACCTCCACATATGAAGTAGAGAATGATCTTAATGTAATACGTCTCTATCGCTATGAGAGAGGTATCTATTTGTCAACCGGGGCATCAAAAGAATACGAGCCTAAAGAGGAACTCTATAAATCAATCAATGTATAAGTGAGTATGTTAATTTGCATTGTAGTCTTTTAAAGAAGAATTAAACCAGGCGGAAAAAACCTTGAAATTGTGATCATATAACTTGGCTAAAAGATTCATATGGACGAGCTATGTTATTATTCGCTGAAAGATCGATAGTACCATCTTGGCAATGCTCCCACAAGCTTATAGAACATAATGCGTCACATTAATGACATCATAAAATTCCAGTAGAAAGAACTTCACTAAGGAGCCAGTGTAGATGTCTATAAACTAACACAAAATTGCACGCCTAAAAAAGTGAAATGAATATTGAGAAATATAACAGGACAAAATATACTATAGCCATAGATATCCTGGTGAGGTTAAAACAGATTTTATTCACAATGAATATATGTATGGAGATGCATTTATGTATGATATGTCTCAAATCTAATGGGGAAATTTGACCATAATATTTTCTTTGTATTAAATATTTGATTTAAATTATCTCCAATCAGTGATTCTAAGTGCCTGCTGCATTCTATCTATATCATTACAACTGAAATAAGCTGTAAATAAATATTCAAATATTAAAAATTGATAGCAATGCATAATCATGTTACCTATGAAAATTATCTGCTGAGTATAGTAAAATTGAAAACAATGACTCATCACAGAATACTTACGAAATGAACTTCTAAGCTCAAGTGAATATCTGATCTCCAAGTGGAAAGAATATTAATCTAATTGCTAAACTATAATCTACTTTCCACAAAGTAAAAGGAGTGGTATAATTCTAATGTCCATCAGTGGTTCAATCTGAGCTGGATTTCTACTCAAAATACTGTCATAGAAATAAATTTTTTTCTGCATAAATATTATATTTACGTCAAATTCATCCAACAAGAAAGTAAGATGTTATTCTGGATATCCCTTGCTAGCAATATGAGTTAGGATATGCTGCGAATTCTGTCTCTTTCTTAGCGCACCCTGTTGACTGAAAGATTGTCACAAAACCACACATCACACCTTTTCTTGCGCTGTGCGTACTTTGGCGAATAGAACTTGCGTGTAATTGTAGTTAAACAAAGCAAGATACCTGCTTGTATATACGTTGCCAATTTCAGCAAGATTCAATAACTCGGTAATTGTAATCCAGCGAACATGTTAATTCATTTTCTAGTAGAAACTATTACACCAGCCATCATGTACTGATTAGGGGCATCTATGTGAAAACAGATTATTTTGAGAGCAAAATTAGTATTCTAGAAGGAAAAACTCAATGTATAGCATTTTGAGTGCGCAAAATTTAGCCCATATTAAGGCGACTTTCTGCGCTCAGGACTTGATTTATGCTCTTATTTGAGAGTTTATGGAAGCACCTTTGAAAGATAAGGAAATAACAGTATGAAATAATCAGAAATACCAGAAAAAGGAAAAGACAAAATAAATTGAATTTTAGACTACACTATGAAAAACGGAACAGATCTTTGAATAGTATTGAGGGATTTTGGATATTAGACATAATTAGCAATGGTTATTTAATCCTCTGATGTAGGTGAGAGTCAGAGCTCTAATCGGACTACATACAAAACATGAAATATATACCCAAGACTGCACTAAAATTTTAGGCACATCTATTGAGTAGAGAGTATGACGATGAGAGTATAATTAGAAATATAAAAAGTTAAGGGATTTTAGAAAAAAGATTAACTAATAAGTACTTGAAGCAGTTAAAGACTAGCCTATAAATAAACAGTCTTCTACAATTCTAAATATGTAGGAATGACCAAAAGACAAGAATTGACTAGTAGTTATAGAACTTTTCAACTATAATATCAGGGTGGATCTTAAGTTATGAATATGCCATTCTTATACAGTCTAAATACAGAAAAATCACCTTACCTACCCATGAAGTAAGTTAGTTAAATTCTATCAGTTAGAGAGATCTGGAAGTATGTCCTCGAACAGCTCGTTTGCTAAAACTCAATCTTTAATCAACCACTAAATTCTGGACCCCAACCACTAGATTAGAAAGGACCAAAATCAGAAATCACCCAACATGAGTGCTGAGGAGTACAAGTACAACCACGCATCTGTACTAGCTCTCGCCATCTCCTTAATCCTCTATCCACTTCAATACATTAATTTCACTGTTAAATAGTAATATTTTAAAATATAATAAAAACACTTAGTGATTTCTCAACTAAACAATTACCATAGTAAGCTTATTGTTCATAAATGTAAAAATAATAAATATAAAAACAATTTTATAAAAAATACTTGTTGACCCTATAAAAATATATGTTTAGGATTGTGATAGTAATATGTGAAGCAATATTGAGGAAACCCTAGGTACTTTTCGATTTGCTATAAGACAGGTTAGTGATGGATCTATGACTGACTGGGACTGCTTATAGAGCCATAGTAGCTTTAGCTCACTGTCTTATTTATCAATGTGTATTAATTATTTCAGCTAACTAAATTTGTAACTATACTAGCCCTAGGACAGATAGCGACGTCTACTAGCTCTAAAGAACTAAGCCTGACTATTCATAATCAAAAGATTTTTTCTTATGATGAATTTATTTATACACTTTATAATTTTGTTATAATTAACCAGTTTGCTATACTATATGTGATTAGAATATTATTATGTAAGGGTGATGCTACAAAGCAAAATAAACAGTCTTATGGAATTAAAATATTGTTGATTGTTATCATGCCATCATAGCACTGTGCTGGTACCTAAGTAAAACTATTCTAAGCCAATACAATTATATTTTTTCTACTTACTAAAACACACCTATATGTATAAAATATTCTATGAGAGGCTCTATCTCACTATATTCGGGCGAGATATAATATATATTAGAACGCTCATATTTGCTAATTTATTTGTTTCTTGTACAGATAATAGTTGAAGTTTTGAACTCGTAGAAAATCTTGCTAGGGTCCAATGAATACAAAGATAATTTAATCCTACTGGTTTCCTTACAGGGTTCAAAAAGACCGTGGATATGTACAAGAATTATTAACGTAAAGAGTCTTGTACAAAGAGTCTTATACAAAGAGTATTATACAAAAAGTACTTTGATTATAATAGGATATCCTTTATATCGCTCTATGACAAGGTAATGTATTTATATAACATGTAGTAATCAGTATTTAGTAAACAGCAATGTGCCGTCAGTATTCAACATTAAAAAATATACTGACACATGTACAACTTTTAAATATTCTCTACAAGTTTGAGATTTGACGATATCGGCCTATTTATGTAACAATTCTAGCTTTTACATCATATTGCCAACACCATACAACACTTTATCTTATGTTACGCTTTCCCCACAAATTCTATAATTTCTTAAGCCCACATCCAGTCAATATACAAATATTATTATTTATATAACACAAACATACATTTGAAATGTTACACTATTCCATTAACTAACTTCAAACGTAGCATATATGCACTATCCAGCTAACTTCCTTTGTATCGTTGTCAGTAAATTAATGTTAGACTTGATAATATATACCTAGTCCCTTCTAACACTCTATCCATAACTTATTCTATCCATTTCTATCAAGGCTCTCAAGGAAAAACTAATAGTTTAATGAACTTCACCAACTAAATCTTGATCTTCTTCATGCTCTATACATAAGATCTCTTCTTATTTGATTTAACTAATAAGCCAAAAAAATAAAAGCACACTACAATGTCTTTACGATAACACACTACTATGGATATCTTTATTCGGCTACTGCTAGGTAAGTGATCATAACGAAATAAGCAATCATAGTTTGATTACTATGAAAATATATGCCAATCCAAATATCTGTAATTTTATCTTATCTCTTTAAGATGGGTGGGCGGTTCCAAGAAAAATAATAGCTTTCCGACATTAAGTATTAACTGTCTGAATCTAGCGTTTTCAACTGCAAACAAATAGAAAATACATAATTAAAAAAAATAAATATTAATTCTAAAAATACGTCTATATACCAACAAAGTAAGTTCTTATTTAACTACCAAAAGGGACAGCAAAATAGTTACAGACCCAATATGCTATGAATTCATAAAATTTACCAGCGGGATATGCCAAGGCTTTATACTACTAATTACATTTATATTATACTTCCTCATTAGTTATCTAAAAATCTCACAAGTGCAATCAAAAAATTTCTCAAATTGTCATAGTCCTACGTATTACCCATCGCTATCCATTACACAAAACAGGAACGTATATAACTAGTATCCCCCATAATACTTCCCTCATTTGCATAATCACATACAAATAATAATATTCCATTTAGAAATGCATGATTTATCTAATCACCAGTTGAATATTTCATTTTTCTATATTAATTTACTGAAATTCGATAAACATCTGATCGTAATACAAGTTATTCATAGAGCAAACAGGAATTCTTTACAAATTACTCTTATTTCTCAGTTCTAATGAATATGGAAGAATAACAATAACCCAAGCAACTGGATCTTTAATAAACCATCACTACTAGGAATTGCTAACTCTTACATATCAATCTATTTTCTATTGTTTTAAATTACCCTAAAATACACAAAATTTACATAGTCAGTATCCGTTATTTTTACCGATACCGATACTTATCTTTCCATAAAATAACACTTTTTTTTATAATTCTTACAACTATTCCTCAACAAAGATAAATACGAATAATACGTCTCTAATCACATCCGCCAAAGTGCCAAAATATCCTCGGAGGATACGAATCAATATCTGATTAACTTTAATTTATTTTGCGAATCCGATCTGGCCTCGTATTATGCGTATCTTATCCCATCATCTTACCGCAGCTCCATCTAAGCAATATCATTAATCCACTTTATTTATAATTTATATATAATATAATAGTATATGTGATAATTACCGTAATTTAATAAATTTATATATTTAAGTAATATACAATATAATAATTATATTTATCAATGGAATAAACTGATATAATCTCAATTTGAGACGAAATAGCATTAAAAGCATCGTATAATTAATATATATATATAATAATATATAAAATTAAATTTTAATTTAATAATATAAATATTAAAAATAATTATTCAAAGTTTATTATAATAATATATAAAATATAATAGATATTTAATATATAATATGAATATATAATATAGTATATATAATATCTACTTATACCTATATATATATATATATATAAATTTAATAAAGTATAATTCAAAATAATCCACCTACAGGATTTGCATGTAGAGCATCTCTATTAATCTTGTCATATTCCTGTTGTGACTCCATAAAACATTAAATAGAAAAAAAATGAACTTCTATTTACCCACGACTATCTCTTATTATTCTTTACTTACAGGCTAACGTATAATAATAATTTAAAATTACCCAGTCTAACTGGATTTAATGCAATCCTAAACATTTAAATAATTTACCACCTCTCGTGACATTTATAACAGATATTCGATTCGGCTCCAGGCTTAACCGATCCGCTAAACTATACTTAGGATTTTCAATCTAAGATCTCAATTCTTAACGATTTAATGTTTTATACGAGAGTCATTGAATGGATTTAGATATTCTAAAAATTATGAATATTTTAGATTAAATTGTCAATGAAAATATAAGAGATGAGTAATTAAGGTGATATGACATCTTTAAATTAGCTTAGTAATCTAAGAACACAAAAAGTAATCATTCAACTTATCTTCTCTAATATTTTAATTATAACTTGTTCTAAAAGTTGATAATGTAAATTAAACCTTTGCAGCCATTTACTAGATATAATTTATTATTTTTTTTTCCTAAAAAGAATAAAATCATATTTTATTCATTCCCTATAATGTTTAAAATATAATTCCTCGTTGAACTATGAACTCTTATAGTATATAAATTATAACATATTTATATATATACAGATGTATATAGGGAATAATATATATATATATATATTATAATATTTAGGGTTATATAATATAATATAATATTATATATATATATTAATATATATATCATATATATAATATATATATATATAGATAAATATCTTTTATATTATAAATAGATATTAAAATTAAATATAATAATGTTCAAAGTTCATAAAGACTCCTCTTATCTGCTAATATCTCTCGAATGCGGTTTAGAACATCCCAACATATATTAATAATCGTCACTCCGAACACCTTTGCCTTATGCGGGAATTTCCCGGTGTGGATTGTCTGTTGATGGGTTAGTAGATTGATAAAGAATTTTAGAAATAGAAAAATAATATATAATGATTATCAATTACATTATATAAATAAATGATTTAAAGTATAATTTCACGTTATTCATTCAACCTTTCTGAAATTAATGATATATCTAAAATTTTTAAGTCGTAATCCAACTCGCTGGAATAGTACCAATCATATAGATCTACAAAAATAGTATACTTAAACGATCATAACTCTATGCTCGTACGCCAATCTATTCTGAAACTGTTTAACTGGACACCTATTAATTAGTATAATAAATAAAAGTCCTCAGTGATATCACACTGCCTTAAGCTATTGAAATCATTTGAAAAAAAACCCTAAACAATAAATAATCAGTATACCTACTTACAACTACAGCATCCTCTCCTCTTATCGGTAATTATATACCTATTAATCTCATAAACGACTAAGGAAGCATTGAACCATCTTCAAATGAATTAGACATTTAAACGTTCTCGAAACATTAAAAGAATGTACAAATTTATAAATAGAGTAGTGAAAAATAACAGCTTTGGGCTGTGATGAAATATACCTTCATACTATTGCTCAACTTACTTTTATATCCCGTTTTTAAAGCAAATTAATTTTATATTAATTTATTTAACAATATAGTAAGGCTTAAAAATCACTTTTGCATTGAAAACTTCAATCCGAACCATCTATTAATTAGCCACCATTAAAAGAAAAAAAAATCTACTAGAAAACCAAACGCATCTACAAGAAATCAATAACACATCCGAAATGTGGGCGACCAAAGAGTGCAACTTATGAAGAAACATCAACTATAGAGTGTACGTTTTAGCCAAAGTGATTGAAAACACACCAAGAAAAAGTCGAATAAGGTTCAAATAGATGATCCAAATCAGTTGGAGTTAATCAAAAGATATTACCTTACGCAGTGAGGATAGACTTGCAAGGAAACTATCAATATCCAACAGCTAATTAATAGCATGGTCCATTAAATAAAAATACCAATATAAAACACTAACAATCTTAAAAATCTACAAATAATCCATCCAGTATAAATGCACTGCAAATTTCACCAGTCCAGGAGGAGAAAAAACACACGCCAGATTCAAAAGCCAGATCAGTAAAGCAAAAGAATTGAAAAACTGACACATTTAAAAAAAAAACGACGAGAAGCAAACCAAAAGTAACCAGCGCATCAGTAGGAGAGAGGGAAGTGTGAAGAAAAGAACCAAAAAATAGTTTTTTTGTACCCTGACAGCTTAAGTAATACGATTCAAGGAAGAAGACCGTGTCCTGGGCCTTTCCAACGATTTCCAATGAACGAGTCGAGAGGATTTTAGAAATTTCTGAGCTAATATAGTTAGAAAAGAAAACGTAGACGGCGTCAGCAAAAAGGCAGAAAAAAGCAAAGAAAAAAAGGATGTCGCGCTTACACCCAAGAGTGGCCCGCAAGAATGAGAATACGAGAGTACATGAGAGCAAAGAAAGAGGAGAGAAGCCGAGAAAAAGTCAGGGCTGCAGGAAAGAAGTTCAGAAGAGATGGAAAAAGAGGTAGAAAAGGTCCAGGGAGGGTACCCGGGCCCGAAATCCCGGAAGTAAAAGGAGAGAACAAGAGAGAAGAAGAAAAAAGAAAGAAAGAGATGTTCAGAAGAGAATGATGCGAAAACAATCAGAAAAGAGCAGAGAAGAAGAAGAAAGAAGAAAGAAGAAAGCAAGAAATGATGAAATTAAGAGCGAACAAAAATACTAATATAAGGCAAGAGGAAGAAAAAGAGAAGAATAACTGGAGACAGAATAGAAAAGAATAGAGAACGATCCGACAGAAGAAACCGCAATCGAGCCGGAGGCAAACAGGAAAAAGCAAACAAGTCCGCGCAAGACACCCCGCGCAGAGAGCGAGAAAAAATTAGAAACAGCGACACCACTAGACGACAGCAGAGCGAGTAAGACCGCACCACTCAGTACGTGATATATTGTTCACGCTGGCTCTCTCTACTTCATTAATTATTCCGAGAGAATGATTATTGATTGTATTTGAATGTAATTATTAATGTAATTATTGATACAGTATCATTATTTTTATTTAGTTTGATTTGATTCTAATATAGTAATTTATTCAATTGATTATTTTTAATTGAAGCACATTATTATTACTATAGTAGGTAATTACAATTACTCAATGATATTAAGTGTTATTTCTTATTACAATGATATATTGAGTAATGATAGTGATGATATGAATAATGTTTTTATATATGTATTAATAATATTATATATGATGATGAATACATTATTTATTATTATATCATATCAATTATTGCTAATAATCTTTTATATCATATATTAATTTTATGTACTACATCTATATTATTATTGTTATTAT
>JABUQX010059780.1:0-11875 GCA_015478945.1 Trachelipus rathkii | reverse complement strand
TTATATACAATTTTTTTTGCATATGTTTGTATCGTTTGACACACCATTAAAACAATGGAGAAAATGGCGTAAAGATATAAAGCACGAACAACCCACGAGTTTTCACTCCTAATACATAATTTATGCAAAAGCAAGGTACTTCCTGTTCTACGAAGATAGTGAAGGAAATTAAAAAGTAAGGGAAGGTAGATAAGAATTGTAGTTTGACGCAACCGAAGGAAAGCCTGAGAGAGAACTCTATGAAAACACTTTTATTCGCTTCAGTGACTTTTTGAAATCTGAACTGAAGTTTTTGTGTGCGTTCTTTCTCTGAGGAATGAAGCTTTTCTATTAATAGGAAAGTGATACTATTTGTGCAATTTTGCAACATTCATGTCAGATTAGCTCTCCATGAAATAAAGGTTGCTATTTGCAGGATCTTAAATAGTTCATGAAAGCAGTTTAATCTTAACTGGCTATATATTATCTGCTAGTATATTGTCTAATGAACATTTCTTGGTGGAATTATTGCTAGAGTGCATTAGTTTGAAATAGTTGTTTAATTATGTGTTATCTTCAATACTGAAAACATTCAAAGTTCCCTTTTTTTAGCTCCAGTTTTCCAAATTGCTATTTATTTCTGAAATGCAGTTAGTTTATGTATCGAAGTAAGAATATTTTCATTTTTACCTTGCATGGTTCTGTTAAGACTATTAAGATGTGCAAATATCCCTGTTAAATATTCCAGTCTAGTAATTCAAAATTTCCAACTAAATAGTCACAGAAACCTTGGTGGTTTTCTCTCCAAAAAAAAGCAAGTAATTCTTTCTTGAGTTCATGTATGCAACTTTCCTCTTGATAGGCACCTGACTTCCGTGTGTAAAATTAAGCATCTATGCTGGAAATCCATATCTACACAAATTTGTTCAAATAAGCGAGTCTTCAACTGTCTGCTTTTTATATCATTAACCATTTCAACAACTTGATCTAATACCTGTTTTAATTCAACTGGTAATGTTTTCAAAACTAGTTCCTCTCTATGTAGAAAGTAATGAGTTCGGATAACATTTGGATTTTCTTGTTTTACTAATGATGATTTCATTTAATTAATTAATGATTTATATTAAAAGTTTTTATTTCATATTTTACTCATTTTTAATATAATTTTAATTCTTTCGCGACGCACCCAGCTATACTTCGCGGCGCACAGTTTGGGAAACAATGATATAGGGAGTAGGTAACTATTTTGATGATAGAAAGAGATCAGAAAGAATGAATAAGATTAAGTAGAGGTGAAAAGATAAGAATCCTTATCCTTCACCCTTTCAAAGAGTGCTGTTTACATACACCGAAAACGTGGGACGCATACTCCATACAGAGACGGGTGAGCTTTACTATACAGGGTAAGCAACTTGGATAGTATGAAGGAACTTTTGAAGGTGTCTTGGAACCCTCTAACTTCTTAGAACCATGTTCAGTTTGAAATATTATGTAATCTTTCCCAGAAAGATAGCGAGAGAAGGAGATTACCAAGAGTATTAAAAGCATAAGAAGGTTTTAGTTGTGTGATTTTGAAGATAGTGTTGCATTGTATGGAAGATATGTCGAGTAGATTGATAGAGGAATTGAGTTTTTGGCACACTAAAAAAGGTCAGTTTTGAAATATATTTGACCCTTGGAATTAGTCGAAATCCCCCGGGTTACAAAAGATTATCCTAAATAGACCAGAGTAGTTATTTCAACCACATTTTACAAGGAGAGGTCAGTTCGTATCTGTAAGGAGTGCGTGTTTTTGTGTTTTCTCTGGATTGTCAATCTACATAGATAATAATAATAATAATAATAAAAAAGAAAACCCGAAATTATTAAAAACTTTGAAATATTTTTAGTTACAATCAATGAATAAATATACTTTCAGTGAAAATTTATTTTTAAATAAAAACTTAGAATGATTTAAATAAAATATATGTATGCAAGAAGAACTTACTTGTTATTTATACTTATTACATGGCTAAAAAAGATGATGTAAAGCAGTAAAGTCAATAGAACAAAACTGGGAATGGGATCGAGTAGTGGATGGGGTTACCCACTACTATTACGATATTTTTAAGGACGTAAAATATATGTTTTAATAAAATTTCAAAAATTTTAGTTAAAGTTATTTTAAAAACTCTGTAAATTAGGGTTTTAATAAAATATTCTTTACATAGATTTAATAAATCTTTTCAAAAATAATAGATTTATATAGAAGTTTTAAGAAACTTTGAATAATTTTATTATATTGAATAGTAATAAAAATACGTGTTTAATTAAAACATTAAAATTTTAAAAATTATACGTAATGTTAAGTGGTGTGTGTGTGCTGTTGTGTGGTGGTGTTGTGTGAAATCTGGTGTGTGAGTGTAATAGTAAATCTTGGTTAAGTGAATCTGTGTGGTGTGAGTGTAAGTAAATCTTGTTGAGTAAGTAAATCTGTGGTGAGGTAAGGAAAGTAAGATGCTACTGGATAAAGTTTAACAGGGTCATACAAGTAGAATGCGTATAAAGATACATAGTGAATGTGGTATAAGTTAAGTGTGGGTGTGTGTGTGACGCATGGAAAGTGTAAATGTAAGTTCTATGGTAAATGTAAGGCATAGTGGAATGGTATAAGTGTCATAGTGAATGTGTGTGAGTTGGATGGTGCTGTCTTGATAAATATTTGTAGGTTTTCTTAAAAATAAGAACAATAGCATGAATAATAACATCAAGTATTAATAAAAATAATAAAATAAAAATGAAAAATAAAAAATAATAAAAAAATAAATAAAAATAATAATAAAAATCAAATAAAAGTATTAAAACAAAATAAAAACATAATTTAATAAATATATGAGTTAAAGCAGTAAAAGCAGAAATTAAAACAGAAAGCAGAAAGTTAAATCAGTAAACAAAATCAAATCTCAACATATAAGTTAAACAGTAAAACATGAGTTAAAGCCATAAAGCAGTAAAACAAAAGCTACTAATCCCTTCCTGGTTGTTAGGTAACACCTCTATTATACTGATTACGCTTTAAGGTATAATCTTAATGAATATTGAGTTAAAGCAGGTAAAACATATGATTTGAAAACAACAGTAAAACATAGTAAACAGTAAAACATGAGTTAAACAGTAAAGCAGTAAAACAAAGCATACTAATCCCCCCTTGGTTAGTAACACCTCTATTGATTAACTGATTACTGCTTTAGGTTATGTAATGTTAATAATATGTGAGTTAAAGCAGTAAAAACATTATGAGTAAACATAAAACATAGTTAAAGCAGTAAAAATGAGTTAAGCAGAAAAGCAGTAAAACAAAAGCATACTAATCCCCCTTGGCTTTAGTAACACCTCTATGATTACTTGATTTACTCTTTAAGGTATTAATGGTAATAAAATTGAGTAAAGCAGTAAAACAATGGATTAAAGCAGTAAAACATGGGTAAAGCAGAAAAACATGAGTTAAAGCAGTAAAGCAGTTAAAACAAAAGCATACAATCCCCCTATGTTAGAACACCCTATGATTATGATTTACTCTTTAAGAGTAATCGTTAAGTTTTAATAAAATTTCGTACAGTTGTAGGAAAATAAAATTTATATATAGCCACTCTGGTTTTTTTCTTCTTACATACAATTTTTAAAAACTTATAAATGTAGAATCTTTACGTATAGTTATAATACATTGTTATAATATATGTGTTAAACAGATGTATTATAATAAGTACATTTTAGATCGCGAAAAATTTTAATAAATAAATGTTTAAGTATAAATAAAAATGAATGACTCATAGTATATATATCACTCGCGCGCGGTCGCACCTGTGGTCGCCCTCCATTCCTTTGCGGGGAGGGGCTGCTGCGCCCTGGTGGCACTTATGAACTTGGAAACATTAATATTAACTCTTCTATGATGTGTAAAGATGAACTCAAAGGTGATTTCATCAAAGATGAATCATCAATGTAAATGGTGTATCAAGATGACTCATCAAAGCTGATCATCAAAGATAACTCAGAAGTTGAGCATCAATGCTGAGACATTAATGCTGAGCATCAAGGCTGACATAATGCTAGCATTCAATGCTTCGGCATATCGAGCATCATGCGGAGGCATAATTGCTGATGCATCAAAATATACGAGTTTTAGTGTATGTTCTTTCTGTGCTTAGTGTTTTGATGTGAAGTAAGTGTATAGGTTAATGTAGTCTATGGAGAGTAATATAAATGCTATAAATTTATAAAAAAACAAACTCATAGTAGGGAAGCATTCCTAGCAAGTTAATATACACCAATCCAGTCCTCATACCTTAGTACCTAGGGGTAAGACCACCCCTATGAGGCCTTATCAGGCTCAGGGAGCTAGAAAAAGGCTTGGAAAAAGGGGCAGTGCATCACGGTTGGCACTATGTGGCACTCACTTGGCGCTATGTGGCCACTCACTGGCACTCATTGACACTCACTGGCAACTCATTGCACTCACTTGCACTCACCTGGCACTCACCTAATACTCATAGAATAATCATTGAGAACACTAATAGAAACCATCACTAGATACTTATTGACGTATGGGAACCCATTGCAAACCATCAAGTATAGCTATGGTCAAATGACCCATGTATTGCAAGGTCAAAGGGCCCAAATATCATGTCAAACAATGAAAGGCATCAGAGAAAAAGTTAATCCCAAAGAAGGGACAATAAAATTACCGTGCTCAAAAAAATCTACCCATGTATATCAAGTGGGTGTTTAAAAACCGAAATATCATAGTCAAACAATGAAAGACAATCAAAAAAATAGCTAAGTCCCCCCCTAAAATGAAATCAAAAATACCTGGCAAAAGTACCCAGAATACCAAATGGTCAAAATTTCCGGGGGGCCAAATGACCCATGGAAGGGACCAAAGGTAGCCAAAAAATAACCGTGGCCAAAATTGACCCATGTATCTGGCAAGGTCAAGGCAAAGGTAAAGACATCAAAAAAAAATAGGGCTAAGCCCCCTAAAAAGACAAAAAATACCCGTGGGGCCAAAAATTTCCCACGCGTCGAAAAAAAAAAATAGACGGAGCTTAGTTAAAATAGGGGTTAATACGTTTTTTACAACGGTCTCTGACGCAAACCGTTTGCGCAACCCCTCTTCGAAGGTTCCAAAAATACCGAAAAAAAAAAAAAGGGTTCCAAAAAACATTGGGATTTTCAAAAAAAAAAATTAGTTTCTTCAAAAAATTAGGTCTCAAAAAAATTCGCTCCAAAAAAATATTCTCAAAACCATTAGGGTCTCAAAAAGTAGGTGTCAAAAAAATACCGTGGCCCAAAAATGTCCCATGGAAGACGAAAGGGTTGGTCGAAAAAAAAAGGTAAAGGTCCAAAAAGGTCAAAGGCCCAAAAAAGGTCAAGCCCGAGTAAAAAAATTTGCTCCAAAAAAGTCAAGCCAAAAAAAAGGTAAAGGTCAAAAAAGGTCAAAGGCAGGTAAAAAATTGGGCTCAAAAAAGGTCAAGGGAAGGTAAAATCACCGTGGGCAAATTTTGCCCACGGTGTCCAAATCGTTAGCCCTACTACTCCCCTCTAGGGGCTGTACAGCCATTTAACTTCGGATGCAGTGAGGATACTTTATATGAAGGGTGTATACAAAATTTCATTCTTCTTCGTCAATGTTCAATGTTTTAGGGGTCAGCATCCCCCTACGGGGGTGCATGTCAAACCAAATGTAACCTCGTCTACACAATCTTCTATAGATTATACAAGTTTCAACCTTCTACGTTAATATTCAATCTTTGGGGGCCAGCACCCCTCTACGGGGGATGCACGACCATGTAACCTCGTCAGCGATGAGGTTACGTCATTCCTAAACCGGGTACCAAGTTTGAGAGATATACCATGTCTCAAACTCTATCCGGAGCGTGGTGCGGTGCGGTACCACTGCGGGAAGGTAGCAACGCTTTGAACAACAATTAAACATACATAATTGACAAACAAAAAAATATTAAAAAAAATTACCTAGGTAATGATACCCAAAATATTTCGATCCACCCTTATTTATGTGGGTGTGCATGCTCGCGTGCGTAAAAATCGATTTCGACTCAAAACCGATGATTTTTCGACGATGAACCGGAGCCGGAGTCGGAGCCGGAGCAGAACCAACACGCAAAACGCAGAAAATAAATAAAAACAATAATAATAAAATAATAAAAAATAAATAAATCAATCAAATAATAACATAATAACTATAAAGTCTCAATTAATAATAAAATAAAAGTAATAATATAAAATGCTAATAATAATAATAAAATGATTACGTATGACAAACACCGGCCGCCGTCGGAAAAAAGTGAAATACTCTCACGGAGCGTCTTGACCTTGGAACAAACTCCTCAACCCCGGGGCATAACTAACTTTAGGTCATCATGTATAGGTAGGAAAAATGTGAAAAAAACGATATTAAAAAGGGTAGAATTTCCCTCATTCCAACGGCACTTACTTTTCCCACAAAATTTCAACAAATCAGTTACTATAAATTTTAAGGAAGAAGAATCAGTATTATTACAAGTAATAATATTGTTATATTATTATATTATATTTATATATTTATTATATTATTATTATATAATTATTATTATTATTATATCATAATTATATATAGACATAAGCTACTAACGATACACGGAACGGGACGAAATGTTTTTCCGCAGTTAGCCTCTATGATTCATAAATACAAGTTCTAGGGGTGAAATGAAGTAAGTAAGTTTAGTACTTAAATATAAAAATATATTATATATATAAATAATTATAAATATATATATATATTATATTATATATATAATATAAAGATATATATATATATATATATATAAATATATAGATATATTTATATAAATATATATATATATAATATGTGATGTGTTGTGTTTGTGTCGCATTAGTAATAATAATAATTTTCTTAAAAACATTGAAAATAGAATATTGGGAAGGTGGACGTTGTGGGAGAAGAAGAGAAATGGAAAGGTGGGGATCAAGTTGGAGAAGTAACTAATAAATACACTCCGAAACCCGTGTTAACAAGTTCTATATATCAATATAGACGAGCAAAAAACTTGCTACATAAATCCACAAAAAAAAAATTTAACTTTCAAATATTCTTCGTTTCACCCCTAAAGTTTCGGGTTAATAGTAGCGCAATCTTCTTCACCCCCGATTTCTATAAACATTCACAGGATATACCTAAAAAAAATAATAAAAAAAATCAAACCAATGTAATTTTAGGGAGAAAAAAAAAGTTAGAGGCTCTCAAAGTTGTTAAAAATCGCCCCATAGACTTTTCATTTTTATTCCATCTAGGTTAGGTTTCATTTCAGAGCCCTTTCAGGTTATAATATGTTTTGCTAGGTATAAACAGAAAATCTATCGTAACTTAACCAAATCTTATCATTAATCGAATAGATCCCTAAACGACCACGATGTCAACTATAGTTTCTTATATAACAAAACCTAGGGGAAAAATTTTTAACTTGACGAGGGCTGTAACTTCTTTCCCTAAAGAGCAAATCATTCTTTTTTATGCTTCATGTTATTTTCTTTAGGAGTATATCCCTGTATATATCAATACTACATATATATACTATATATATATAATTATAAGTATATAGATATATATATATATATAATATATATAAATATATATATATAATATAATATATATTACTAATATATATACTATCACTATATATTATATAAATATATAATATAAATATAATATATATAATATAATATATATATAGATCATAATATATATAATAATATATATATAATATATATATAATAAGTATATATATAAATACGTAAATATAATATATAATAATAATATATATATATAATTAATATATAAATTATATATATTATATATATATAATATAATATATATATAATACATATAATAATAAGATATATATCACTAATATATATATATAATAATAAATATAAATATATATATAATTATATATTATAATATTTATATATATAATAAAAAAATATATATATAATCATATATTATACAAAACATAATATTATATATAGTACTAATATATATATAATATATACTATAAATAATCAAATATATATATAATATAATTATATAAAATATATAATATATATAAAAATATATATATATTATAATATATATATTATATTAAATAATAAATATATAAATAAACCTATATACTATATAATACACTATATAATAAATAATATATATATATATAATAATATAATATATATATATAACTATTATAATATATAACTATATGATTATACTATATACAACAAATTCCTAGCGATTTTAGATAATCCAGTAGATGCACAGAAATCTGATAAAAACTACTAAACTTAGATGAAAACTTAATAACATTGTGTCAGGATACCTGAAATTATAAAACATAATGGTGATAAATATATGTAAATTAAAAAAAATAATATAATTTACTCTTTTATAAATTAATTTTTCCTTTTTCCTTAGAAGATAAGCAGAAATACAATCGGAAGTCGAATTTTAGTTATATTTGGAAAGATCCTACTTTTGCGATAATAAGAGTGAATTAGTTTGTTTTTTGCAACATTTTAATTTAATTTGACTGAACAAATATGTTCTAAATGTACCAAAGCTGTGTTGCCATATATGAGAGACGAAAGTTAATTATAGAGTATAGTAGGAAAGTTATAAGTGGTGGAATAGGTATGTTGTTACCTTTCTTAATATATATATAATATATATATATATTATTATATATAATAATATTATATATATTATATATATTAATAATAATATAAATATATAACATATAATAAATATATATAATATATAATAATATATATATATAGATATATATATATATATACATATATATATATATTATATATATATAATATAAATATATACTATATATAATATAATATATATTTATAATATATATAAACTACTAAATATATAAAATACATATAACAATATATATATATATATAAATATTAATATAAATATATATATATATATATATATAAATATATATATATATAAATAATATAATATATATATATACATTATATATGTTTAATTGGTGTAAGTAGTATAATAGTATTATAAAATATATATATATATAATATAAATAATAAATAATATAATATAATTAATTATTGATATAAAATTTTCTGTTTTACGACTCGTCAGTTTTCGATTTTTTTTTTAATTATATGCACTACGTATGAGACCAACAAGGAACTTCATGTAACGACATGATTCACAAAGTTCAAATATTTTAAATAATTTTTAAATCCACAATTATGTTAAATATGGTTCAGTCAAAAATCAACAAATATCTCGAAAAGTACGACACTTAAGAAAAACAATTACAATTAAATTAAAAGTTAAAGCTTATACATAAATGAATATATATAATATATATAATATATATATATATATATAGAATAATATTAGTGTGTATATAGTGACATAATATTATAATATAATAGTATTATAAGATAATAAATATAATATATTATATAATATAAATAATATATACTAATATATATATATCAAAATGAAATGTAATATCAATACCACAACAGGAAAAAACAAATTACAATTAATCAGAATAAAGCTTATTTACAGACTTATGAAAAAAATAAATTAGTGACTCGAACCAGACGGGAGACAAGTAGACGTTTCCAATACCCTGTAGATAGCGGAGGAATCCCCCATCCACACCCAAATAATACCAAAAGACGGTTCGGCAACCCTCCCCGAGAAAATAGTTCCAACACTCCGTCGTTCCCCGTTATCCTGGGATTCCCCTTTAAATAAAAAAATAATATTATATGGTGCCGGAACTTTGCAAACATTAATGTCCATGAATTTTTTGATACATGACCAGTACCACTGTATAAAATTAATGATCTGGATCATATCTAGAAATATATATAAAAAAAAAAAAAAAAAAAAAATCAAAATACTGGAGTCAAATAAAAATAAAAAGTGTCATATATATATAATAATATAATAATATTATATAATAAAAATAAATATAAATATAATAATATATATAAATAAATATATAATTGGCTAAATCTAGGCGGACCAGCCCATGCCCCCCCAAATTTTTGACACTTAAAAATTTTATATCATACCTAAAAGCTAAAGTTCAACGTTAAAATTAATTTATAAATTGTCTCATTTGAAATTATTGTAAAATTTAGCTAAAACAAACTTGAACCATCAGAGAAAATGCAACACTAGAATTTCAGCAGATTTAAAGAATGTGTAAGCGTATCTGAATTTGAGCTGAATATTGAATTAGGACCAAAATTTAAAAAAAAATCCGAAAATACAACCCCCAAAGCCTACGTCCACCCACAGGCTTTTTTTTATTTGTTACGTGTTATCATTTTATTATTTAATTCAGCATTAGGAGATTTTTAAATCAACAAAAACTAATCTTCCCATGCATTGTTCATACCGAAAAGGTTAAGTGCCCATATCATAAAGATAAAAGATGACTAATATCAATTTTACCAAAGATAAATTCTCGAAAGCCCAACTTAAGAGTGTATAGTGTAAAAGCAGAAGGGATTATGGTAGTGAATGGTGCACACAAGTCAACAAGATCGGTCCAATAAAGAAATGACAGCAATAGACATAGTGTCCTGTTCTTATTTCTCCTCAGTGTCATCAATTTCCAAATATTGTACATCTCTTGTTGTGCAAAACTGAAATTCTACCCGTGTCTACTGCTTCATTAGAAAGAAGCTTTTCAACATAAACTTCTAAAAACCTACTTGGAAATACTTATGGAGATGAACATACTGACCCCTCCTCTACATATTCAAATTTACATAAAAGAAGATTTACTCGGACTTTGGCACTCTCATTCCCTCAATTAAATTTAACAATTTAGTAAATATTTACCAATATATATAAAATATCCAAATTACTTAGAAATAATATTGTCCTTCAATATAAGTATTTTATAATACTTCCTTATAAATCTTATAGAGATATATAGGTACTTTCATAGTTAGAATAATTATATATAGTATATATATAATAGTTATAATAATGTTTTTTTTAATTAGTTATATATATATATAGATATTAGGATTATTATAACATACTAAATTAGAGACCAAAATAGAATAACAATAGCTAAACCTTATACTACGAAAAATAATATATCAAAACTAAGAACGTAAATAATAATAAATAAAAGAAAAAAAAATAAGAAATTAAGCAAAAAAAATTAAGGATAATTAATCAAAGGAAATACAAAATAATAATAACTAAAAATAAAATAAAAAGTATTAAACAACAAATAAGAAAAACATGTTAAATTTAATGAGAAGATTATAGATTATAAGAGCAATAAAAACAAAGTTATCCACACAGTGAAAAACCGCACAGAAAAGTATAGACCGCAGTAAAGCAGAGCAGTTAAAGCCTTGTAAAGCAAAAGTTAAAGCAGTAAAACATAGTTAAAGCTAAAGCAGTAAAACAACAAAGCATTAACTAATCCCCCCCTGGTGTAGGTAAACACCTCTATATGATTTATGATACGCCTTTAATTAGTGTAATTTAATGAATATCGCTCAGAGTTAACATCAGTAAAACTAATGAGTTAAGCCCCAGTGGAGTAAAACATGAGTTAAAGCAGTAAAAACATGAGTTAAAACAGTAAAGACAGTAAAACAAAAGCATACAAATCCCCCCTTGGTGTTAGTCAACACCTCTAACTTCGACCTTTACTGATTACCCTTTAATGTACTTCTAACTGTTAGACTGCATATTGATCTTAAGCATGAAAAACCACCATCTCTGAAGAAAAGCAGTTTAAAACATGAATGA
>JABUQX010059779.1:5000-29051 GCA_015478945.1 Trachelipus rathkii | reverse complement strand
TCATGAGGTTTACGTAAGCACAACAGTGGGTTTACTTGGCACCAAGTAAGTAAGCAGTATAGGATGTATCGTTCTCAGATTTTTCTTGAAAATGATATCCTATATTGTAAGACAAAATCAAGAGAGATTCTTTATCCGATTTCTCTTGATTTCCTCATGCATTTGGCGCTTGGTCTCCATTTATCTTGTGCGCATATTGGGCGAAACAAACATTTACACTTAATTTACAAACATTTATGGCACCCATGGGTGAACCAAGTGGTGTCAGATATTCTTCGCTGTTGTCCAATACGACAAAAACAGAAAACTTTCTCTTCAGTTATCACCTCTACTATGCTCAAAATCCTCGCTAATTATCACTTTGATCTCTGTGCAATGGATCCCTTATAATTCCCTATGACCATAAAGGGCAATAAATATTGTATGGTTCTCATTGACCATCTTTCCAAGTGGGTCTCGGTTGTACCTTTAACTAATAGGGTCTGCCTTACAGTATCTCAGAAGTTGAAACATTTGGCACTTCCATTCTTACCTAAGATACCTAACCGTATTCTTACAGATAAAAGTACAGAATTTAATTCTCAAATATTTCAGAATGTTCTTCAAGAACATAATATTAAGCACATACGAACGTCACCACTCCATCCAGCTAGCAATGGTGTGTGTGAGATTTAACTGTATTCTCATTCAGATTATAAAGTGGTTAAGTCTCGAACAACCTATTCTTTGGGATGATGAACTGTTCTCTTCGATCATCATTTATAATAATACTTCTCATAGTGCTTTGAACATGTCTCCATCAATTTTCTCTTACAGAGGTCCCATTCTCCAACACATAGTTTCCCTCAGTACAGGAAGGAAGGCAGTACAAATTTTAAACTGTACAAGGTGGGACAGAGGGTTGCGAAGAAAGTCATACGAACGGGCCTTAGTACATTGATGAAGTTTCAAAGCAAATGGGAAGGTTCGTATATCAGAAGAGGTAAACCCGAACCTTGTAACGTATTTGATCCGACGATCCAATAACCCCTCTAGTAGACTTCAGAAAGTTAATTTTTTACACTTACGAGGTTGGATCGATATACCAAATTATCTCCGGAAGTATTTATCTCGAAATCGAGAAATCCGGGAACAATTCCTTAATTAATGAGGAAGATGATAATGTAGAAGAAGTTGATGATCCGGATTTCTCTGATCTTATCTCTGAGGAGGAGGATTCTTCTATAGAATCTGATTTATTTGTTGATAGCTTTGAACCAATTGAGAAAGAAAAACATAACTTTGAGGGATTTCTTCAGTTCAACCCAATCTCATTGCGATTATATTCTCAATTGCCTGATCTCTCATCAAAGCTGGAGCAACTGCAAATCAGTAATTTAGATTTGCAAATCCCATCTACCGAAGTTCTTCCTTGTCTTTCTCCAATAAAAGTTCTATTAACACCTCCTAATATTCAAGTTTCGTCACAAAGATTTATCTCCTGTCGTTATTTCAGTAGGTTCATCTCAAACTCCAGTTGTTTCAGAGTTTAAGCATATCCGAACCTAACATTTGTGTTCCCACCAGATCTCCTAGGAATATTCCTAGTGACACAATTCTCAATACTACTTGTGGAATGTCTTCCCCTTCTCTGGACTATCATGATATGTATGTCCACAAATATCCTTCCCAATTTCAGTATCATTCAGTTCTAACATCTCCTATCCGTGAAACTAGATTGTCTGGTTCAGTTTCTCATTATTCTGCAGAAAATTCAAGTCAGTGCTGCTCCATATGAATGAACTGAAGGGTGCATCTTTTCTTAATTCATTCTTCAAAGATAGTCCTAATATTCTAGAGTCTACTAATCTTAGTGACTATATAAACGAACGTTTAGAATCTTCAGCTCGACCCTTAAGTATTCCTTCTCTAAATTTTGGTAGTTCTCATAGCTCCCATAATAAAGAGTTTTATGGATTCAGTCTTCACATTCCCAAAGTACCAGCTATAATATGTCCCCATTCCAGCAGATCGTGAGTGTCACCAGCCCAATCGCATTCCTATCAGATCATGGGCGAAATCATCAGTGACTCAACTAATGTTCATTTAAATGAAAGCAATCTCACCATCTTACATTTGGATAATGAGGAATTGGAGGACCTACAACTTAGACGTCCAGTGACGAGATGTATGGGACCTGTGGTGGATCTACCACATATTACGTCCACCCCGTTGAAATATATTAATCCCCGTAGACGTTATTCCAGAGATAATTAAAGTATAAGTCATGTAAAGTACTTCCCCATTTTCCACCATATGCACAGAAGAGATGCTTCGTTTAAAACTCTCTTATAGCCCAGCAAATTAACAAAAAACGATATGAGTCGAAGTAGGAAAAAAATATCAGAGTTTTGAAACTTGGCTCACTTATTCGTAGTAGTCTACAGTGCAAGATACTAAAAGTCCCCGAGGGTGGGGGTATGCGGGGTGTGAGGGGACCCATTTAAGGGTCATTTTTTTCACTTTTCTTCAGATATCTGAGAAGAAAATATTGAGTTTAACAAAAACAGGACTGTATACAAAATTAAAGTAGAGTAAATTCTAAAAAAAAAAATGTTCCATTTATTTTCTTTGTAGAATGAATACTTCCGAAGATACAAAGCATGCAAATCAGCGATATTTGTAAAAAAAATGTGTTTTTCATGATGTAAAGCAATTATTTCAGAAACTATTAGTCCTAGCAAAAAACATGCCATATTCGAAATTACAAATATATTATATATATATATATATAAATATATATATATAATATATTATATATATATATATATATTATATATAATATTTTTCAAAAGTCCCTGAATGGGTTTAGAACCCTTACCCTGTATGATGTTAAGCCAGTTCAAAGTTCAAACCCACTAGGGACTTTGAAAAATACAAATAAAAGTACGATTTAAGTGCAAAATGTCTGTATATATATATAATAATATATATAATATATATAATATATATATATAGAGATATATATATATATATACTATATATATATATATAATATATATATATATATATAATATATATATATATATATTATATATATAAATATATATATATATATTAATATATATATATATAATATATAGATGGGTGAAAAGTCCAATTCCACGTCCTTGTCGTTCACCCTGGATAACGCCAACGGAGCAATGGCTAGGGCAGGACAGGCCTAGCAAGCCGCTGCCTGAAAGAACCTGCTTGCAATTCTCTAGGACCAGCCTCGGATACACATAGACCTTTTGGAAACAGACCTTTTAAACGATTTTGGAAAACGAATAAGGATACAATTCTTCGAACAAATTTAGTGCTACACTAAATGTGGCTACATACAGTGGAAAGGAGGAGGAGCATCTGATATGATGGAGGAAAGGAGATAGACGTAAATGGGACTGGCGGAAATGAGGGGAATGAAGGGGAGAGCGGAAGAAGGGCGAGAGATTTGTGGGAGGATTTGTGTTGAGTATAAAGGTGTGGAGGAGGGAGTCAAGGAAGCACGGATTGTATGATAGTGTGAACCAAGATGTCACGCATGTTGATGCAGGGTGTGGTGTATGTTACATGAGAGAGCTTATTGTCATGCACTATTTCAAGATGAAAAGAAAAATTATACTTGTTCAGGTGTATGCACCACAGCAAGGGCACACAATGGAGGAAAAGAGAGAGTTTATGGAAATGATGGAAGAGAGGTTGGAGGTGGGAAGAAGAGAAAATGAGATATTTGTGCTAATGGAGACTTTTTTTTTTTTTTAAATTATTGGGGCAAAGGGATGGGAGGAGAAGAATGAAGTGGAGAGAATATTGGGGCCGTATGGAGAGGAAGTCAGGAACGTGGAGGGAGAGGCTTTGATAGAATGTATTGCCATGAAGAAAGATATGAAAATCAATGAAAGTTTTTATCCAGCAAGAGATTCACACAGGTACAAGGTACAGATGGAATAGCACAACAGACAAATTTAGACCAGAAATCGGTCATATAAAAATATATTTACATCAGATATAGGAGAATAGTGACAAAAAATGTAAAGGTATGCGGCGCAGTGTCTAATGGACTCTGATCACAGGATGTTGGTGGCGGAGTTTAGAAATGAAGGCGGAGAGATTGCAGGCGGGAAAAAGAGGAGCCTATGATTTAAAATGGAGACTGAGAAGAGCAGGGAAAGAGGCCAAAGAATATGAGAAAGATTTGAATGTAAAAGGAACAGATGCATGAAGCGAGAAGAGATAGTGAAGATGACATTCGGAAATTAGTGAGGAAAGCAGGCAGAGGAAAACCCCCCCCATAGGAAGAAGAGGATAGGAGGAACGCGAAAAAAAGACAATACGCAGATGGTGGAATGAAGAGGTTAGAGGAGTGGTGAAAGAGAAGACAGTAAAAATGAGAGTGGCTAAGAGACAGAACAGGTTCAGTCAAGAGCTCTGGTTATGTGATGGCCAAGAGAAAACACGGCGGAGTGTGGGAAAAAAGAGCAAAGGGGAAGTCAGCAAAATTGTCAGTGGAGAAGCTGAGGAGGAGTGCAGGGAGGAAGAAGAAATCTTCCAACTTGCAAAGGAGCTGATCGGGGGATCGAAGAAAAAAAGATAAGCGAGCATAAAGGATGAAAGGAGAGTATGTTAATAAGACGCGGAAGATATAAATAAAAATGGACAGAATATTCTTGGAAAACTTCCTGGGTTAGGAGGGAGAGAAGTGAGACCAGGGGATGAAGCAGGGGTAATAACCAGGGAAGAGCTGGGAGGCCTTAAGGAAAATGAACAATGGAAAGGCCCCGGGAGAAGATGGATTTGCCGAAGAATTAATAAAGAGGAGGAGAGTAGCTGTGAGGAAGGCAGTGGTGAAGTTTATCAACAAGTGTGGAGAGAAAGTGAAGGTTCCAGAGGGATGGGGAAAAAAACCATCATTAATACCAATAAATAAAGGAAAGGGAGATGTGGGTGAATGTAATAATTACAGAGGTATATTGGACCATCCTGGCAAAAGTGATACGAAAGGATACTTGAAAGAAAAGTGAGGGCAATTGTGGAACCTAGACTTGGAGGAGCAGTATGGGTACAAGGCGAATAGAAGCACGACAGATCTTATGTTCGCCCTGAGAATGATAACGGAAAAGATAATAGAATACAACAAAAAGGCATATATCGCATTTATAGATCTGAGAAAGGCATTCGATTCGGTACCTAGGGAGAAATTGTTCGAGGTTTTAGAGAGATATTACGGAGTGGGTGGTTACTTAAGAAAGGCTTTGGAGAGTATGTATAAAAATGACAAATGTAATATGAAAACGTGATATGAAAACGAGAAATGGTTTGAGTTGGGAGCTGGCGTTAAGCAGGGAAGTGTATTGTCACCAATTCTGTTTATAGCATATTTGGATGTAGTAATTAGGGCAGCGAGGGAGGAGGTGGTGGACTTGGATGGAGATGTGATGGCTTATGCGGATAACCTGGCGTGCTGGAGTGAAGACGGAGATAAACTGAGGAGGGTGGTGTTGGCTTTTGATAGTAAACTGAGAGAAGCGGCCTGTTCGGACATGAGACTGATAGAATAAAACAGGAATTGATGATAGTTAGTATAAGAGGAGGGAGGAGAGTTGTGGTGGTGGTGGATGTTGTGGTGGATTAACTCCGTAGTGAAATACAACCTAATGCGAGCATAATGATTGGCAATGAGAGCTCTAATGCCTCGGAGATTGCGAGCAGGAATTGATAAGTACGGGAGAATAGTTAGAGCTTCATGTATCCTGATCATCAGGGGATAATGAGATTGAGGGGAGGTAAAGAAAT
This sequence comes from Trachelipus rathkii, assembly GCA_015478945.1. Lineage (NCBI taxonomy): Eukaryota > Metazoa > Arthropoda > Malacostraca > Isopoda > Trachelipodidae > Trachelipus > Trachelipus rathkii. The sequence goes on along the minus strand of JABUQX010059779.1, from coordinate 23,237 downwards.
ATTTCTGAGACATTTTAGACACCGGTTCTTTCTGTATGGGCCGGAACAGGGAGTATTTGCACAACAAGAGAGAGAGCAGAGTTGCAGACTGCTGAAATGAATCTTTTGAGAGCAGATGGCCGGAAAGACCAGGAGGAGACAGTGAGAAACGAAAGATTAGAGAAGTATAGTGTATACCATTATTAACAAAGTGATGTAGCAAGACTAAGAGGTGGGGGGACATTTGGAAACAGGATTGGGAGCTGGCAGAGGTGCCAGGAGGAGGTGGGACTGAGGACCGGAAGGAGGCAGACCAAGGGAAGGGGAAGACCACAGAAGAAATGGAAAGGACTCAGTAGGAAGATCGCTGAGAAGACATCAAAATGCCATCTATGATTTCAGCTTTGATCAGAAACGGGTCTTGGAAGAGAGAAGGTGAAGTGGAAGAAGAGGTTGGCCTTGCTGACAGTCATAATGAACCTTCCTGGGTGCTGATGCAAGAAACGAGATAGTGAGATATCTATATACATATATACTTTATACTTCTTTATATATATATATATATATATAGATATAATTATATATTATATATATATATATATATATATATATTAGATATATATATATAATATAATATATATAATATATATATATATATATTATATATATATATAATATATTATATATATATATATATATATATGATATATATATATGGAAGACTTAGTCTGGGTCTAAGCCTTCCTAACGAAAAGTATAGATTTTTTTTCACTAACTTTATTTTTATATTAGTTTTCTTCTCATTTTCTAAGTCAAAGTGCAATTAAGTTGAGGGGGGGGTAAGATATTTTCGCTATCAGTTTTTATTTAGATTTAATTATTACAAAGTTATAATGAGCGTTGTGCGCAAACGATTGTTTTTTATCTACACCTCAATTGGCGGGCTAGAAATAAATAACAACAAAAACATTGACATGAGTAAATTTTTTGAAGGGGCAATTTGCCAACCATTAGCAACTTACAATTATGGCGTTTCGCGCCATATATTCGTAATTATTACGAAGTATTCACATCAAAAAAATATACAAGAGTATTTTATAACAAATTTTTACATGATCAAGTTTGTGCACCGTGGTGACTTTTAGAGGGTGAATTTCCAAGTTTACTTATTTTGATTATAATGTTCACCACTTCTAAAGTACTTAATTTTAGAAGAATAGAGAAGATTAAGTGAAAATTTCAAGTAGTAGAGGAAACTTAAATCAACAAAATTACTATACCTAAAAAGTAATCAACATGTTAGATGAAATTTCACCTTTATATCACTTTATCACAAGAGTATACTGGCATTAGAAATATAAACTTAGCAACCAATAGAAGTTTTCTTTATAAATCATCTAACTTCTTCACAATCATTATTTAACATAAAATATGGTTTTACATTTATTAAATTTTCACATTGTACTTGATTATTCTTATTTATGTACACATTATTTCAGATAACTTTACTATGGGATAGGGGCCATGATATATGGGCTCTAGTTTGTTTCTGCCATACTGCTGTTTTTTAACTGTAACAAATTTTGCATCTTGCAGATATTGGCACATATATTTGGTTCTTGGCCAGTAAATTTCTGGAACAGAGGATTCCTAAGAAAGATTTGTAGTTTTTCAGCGTAAGTTTTCAATGGACATGGGAAGGAGGACTCCAGTGGTTCTATATGCTCCAGGGAGAGTTGATTTTGGCCCTCATTAAGAGCAGGGTGATCCTTCGTGAATTCAATTGGGGGCAGTACGACCAGAACATAGCACCAATGGGGAGAAGAGCTAGCCAATAATACTGCACATGTCTTCCAAACTCATCCGACGCATGGTCGTCAAGATCTCAACAATGGTTCTATGGGAGTTTTCGATGGGGCCATTGCTTGTGGGGTATAGGCGGAGGTAAAGTTATGCCGGAATCCTAACTCCTCACACACACTTTTGAATAAGTCCGACGTAAAATGCGTTCCTCTATCAGAAACGTAAGTTCCTACCAACTCCAGCTAGGGTAGAAATTCTCTAGGTAATTACCTCCACTATGGTTGGAAAGGTTTCATGTTTTTTAAAGGCGAAAGCCAAAAGATACGGAGAACCTATTCAACAATGTTAAAGGTGAACAATAGCTTTTGCATTGAGGCATTAAGAATGTCAAATGGACTACTTGAAATTGCCGATATTGGCTATTAAGATGCTATGGAGGGACTTATTTTGCCGAAAAGATTTGAGATCTCTGACAAGGCATCACACTTTGTTACAAAATGGCGTTACAGTACGTTGCATATTTTTCATACAAAGCGCTTTCTAAGGGATGCCAGAGTTTCTTAACACCAAAATGCCCTAAAGAGTGAGAATAAGAAATAACAGGAAGAATAAAGGATTCTGGAAACAAAGACACGTGGTGAAATTGGAATAGATTCATCAACGACTAGTGAGACCAAGATATTCCTTATAATAATTAGAGTCTTTTTGTAAGCTTAAGACCTTATTTTCTTGGTTATATAAATATTTCTGAAGTTGTACATCAGCTTGCTGTGTGCTGGCAGTATCTTTGTAGTGAACTTACACTGGGAAAAGCTTAAATACATCATGGCGGAAATATTGAAAGATTCTATCAAGAGCATTAACCGTCTCCTCTGTTGAAGAACTTCTGCTGGGTAGAAAATCTGTGACACAAGACTTCATCACAGGATACTTCTGGAAATGACTTCTGCTTCAGGGTATCTGATTCCAATTTGAAGAGCAGAGCTTGTTGCTGCACCTATTTCTACTTTTTCCGCAGAAGGGGAAGGAGTGGATTGGGCAAATTTGATGGCCATTCAGCGGTTCTCTGAGCTGGATTTCTACTCAGGAAATCTGCAAGAATATTTTCTTCAGATTTAATATGATGAACAGTCAAATCATACTCTGACAAGAAAGTTAGGTATCGCTGCTCCCTTGCTAGCAAGTGATTAGCATCAGTCTCTTTTTAAGTGACTGTGTGACTGAAAGATTGTCACAAAACACACATCTACCTTCCCTTGCCTCTACTATGGGGGAAAATTTTCTTAATTGTTTCAACCAGCAAGCGAGTTCTTTGCGATATATATACTATAACCATTTCAGTAGATTCAATCGATAACTGTAAAAATCCAGCGAACTGTTTTTCATCTTTCCCGTATAAACTACTACACCTGCCAGAGGCTTCTGGACTAGCATCAGTGGAAAACAAGATATTGAGCACTTATTAGAAGAAAACCCAAAGGTTATAGCATTTTTGAACCAATTGGCCATATTAAAGGCTTCTTCGGCCTCAGGATTCCATTTTACTCTGCATTGAGAGTATGGTGCACCTTTGAGAAAAGAAGATAGAAGAGGAGAAAATAATTTCAGAAGAATACCCGGAAGAGAAGAGCGAAAAATAGTTTAGACTGCCTATGAAAGAACGTAAAGCATTTGAATCGTTGGGTTTTGGGATATTTCATAATAGCCAGGTTTTCCTCATTAGGAGCATGGAGCCGTTTCAGACACATCAAACCTAAATTGTACCCGAGGATGTGTCCAATTTGGCACCTTTATCAAGCACTAAGGCTCAAATTTTAACGATTTTAACCGCGTTCTTAGTACCATTTCTAAATCTTCATGTGTTCATCGATGAGTATGAAGATGGCGATGAGGATATCTCAATATATATAAAAAATGTTCAGGGATTTTTTAGAAAGAATTAAGATATGATATTTTGTAAAACTAGGGGGACTGAATGGAAGCCTTCTACCAATACATTGTATATGAGAACTGACCAAAAGGATATTTATAGTTAAGAACTTCGACAATCAGGGGGACTTTAAGGTTAAAAATGCGCTTGTTTTAAGTCTAAAACAGAAAAAATACTTTGACACCGTGAAGTAAGTCGAAAAGTCATTTAAGTTAGGGAGACTGAAGTTGTCTCGAACAGCTCGTTTTTCAGTAATCTCAATCGGTATTATTCGGACTCCACCACTAGATTTAGAAAGTACCGAAATCGGAAATCCCCTAAGCTGAGTCCGAGGGAGAAAGTACCCAGCATTTACTAACCTGCCTATCTCTTCTTTGGCCTTATCATATAAACTAGTAGAGATTCTGCGACTTTTAATGTTTATTGGGGAACCCGTAACTTTAAATTTATAAGGAATTAATTCATTTAAGGAATTTTGTTCAGTGGGGGAAAGAGGAAATTTTGTAAAACCTATTTCACTTGTATTTAAAATCACTTTTCATTATTAATATCACTTTTATTCATACTTATTTCATTTCTATTTTTATTACACTTGTAGAAGGCATTGTCCTGATAGCTACCCCCAGGGATATTATTATTATAATTATTATCTCTCACATTAACATTTTCTAAAATTTTATATAAATCATCAAAAAACATTTTATATTCAGCTAATAGAGAAGTAAAAATGGAAGTCTCACTTGGTCATCAAGCAGAAAGAGTTAAATTTATAAAATTAAAATCATTTGTTATGGGTAGTGCTTCAGAATCATTCCCTTGAATGACTTACATGAGTAGACCAGTTTTGCATCAATTAAATGAGCTAAAATTCTAGGATTAAAATTTATATTAGTAAAAAATCTATCCCAAAAATATTATCAATTACATCAGCGATAAAAAAATTATGTTCGATAATCCCTTTTTAGCAGGAAATTTAATTTTTTACGTTATAAATCATAAATGTTAATCTGATTCCATTAGCAGCTGTCAGAAAGAAAATATTTCCCTGCTTTATACCACAAATCCTCTTTGATAGGAAAATGAAATATCTTTTACAAAAAATTAAGATTGCTTAGTATTACATCTTTCAGATATGGCTTTTCTTCAACTATTTATACAATCGTTTACATTAAAACTTTGGGAAGCACATGCCCATTGCAAGAATCTTGCATTTCAACCCGCATCGCAGTATTTGGGCTTGGAACTAAAGATTCCAGCCCAATAACTGCCTGTTCGCTACCTTGAAAATGCATATCTTTACTTTCAACACGATTATCCGACCAACTTACATTTTTCCTATACCAAGATTCATTTTCACTCAAAGTGAAAAGCTCTCTCGCATAAAACAGATTGTTTTACGCCATTAGTTGCATTTTCACTTAAATGAACATGAACCTGGATATTATTTTTTATCAGCATGCAAAAATTTTTCACACATTTTACGTATACTGTTGTTAAATTTATTATTCAAATTGGTTGGGGGTAGCTTTCCTCCTAAGACTTTCTATATTGTAAAACTAACTTTTGTACTTAACAAATTTTGATGACGTTACCACTGTGGTATTAAAACGCAACTTTCTTTATACAGGGCGTAACTCCACCCCTTATACTGTAGTTTTCCCTGCGAAGTGTAGGGAGTGGTCCAGCATTGGTTTTTGTGATGCGCTTGTGCAAACAAATGAGCCATTTTTGCAAGAATGCCTCCTTGGCACCTGCTAGCCATTTCACGGAATATGAAATGGTAGTAGCAAAGGGTTTCTTTCTAAATCCTGAAGGTGATTGACGACGGTTAGTACGACTTCTGTCCCAGCCAGGAGAGCGACCTCTGTCCCAACCATTATCATTACGCCACATCCGTAGATCTAATTGATTTACTTGATATGTGAGGGCCTCCAACTTCTGGAACATCTCACTTAGTTGATTGTTTATTTGGGCCAAATTCATTGTGTGAAATGTGTCTCTTCCGGGTTGGGATCACTTGCGCCTGTTAGAGACGATGGAGTCACAGCAATTGACTGATAATCTGGATAGGATTTTGATTTATGACGTTGAGATTCCATGAACACGTCAGCTGCTTCGGCCAATTTATGAATATCCGCATCCCCTTTTAAAACCGTTAATAACGGTACCAGATCCTCAGGTAGAACACGAAGAAACATCTGTTTCATAAGGTTTTCATTTTGATGTAGAAGCCATTGATAACTGCGGATTCCTAATGATGCTTTAATTCTGCTAAGATATGCTGTGGGCTTTTCACCAGGTTTAAGCTCCTGCCAAAATAAATTTTCAGCTTTTTCTTTATCAGATGGAGCATAAGTTTAAGTTACAAGGCGAACCAATTCTTCATATGTTCGGTCGTTGATAGGATAGCTTATTCTTGAAGTTATAGCCGAAGGTAAGAGAGGACCTAGAAGTTGAACTTTTTCGAAATTATCAGTAACAAAATATAGGCTAAATAGAAATTCCACTCTATCTAACCACTTTCCCACATCGCTTGTTTCAAACCGAGGAATATCCTGCCAAAATTTCAATCTCTCTTCCAGTTCCGGTTCACCAAATTTGCCAATGCCGCGTTTTTGGACTCTTCGATTCCTATTTAGATTTCATATTCCTGAGTTTAATAGATGCAAACACAAACAACAGTCAGAAATTCCAGACGGTGGATTATTTAAATTTTGAGCACCAGACCTGCTTCTAGTCGAAGTCATCGTTGTAATTCACAAAAAAATTTTTTTTTTTTTTTTTTTTTATATTAAAATTGTCTTAATTGTAATACACTTAAAACTTGATTTCACTAGTTTTTATTTATTATTTTGTCAAGTAAAAGAGCACTTGAACTACTTTTAACTACACAATTACCCAAGTAAGGCTAATTTTGTAAAATTGTTTAAAAAAAACATTATAAAAAACACTTATTTATTAAAAAATAGGCCTGTGCTACAATAATAGGGTAGCTTATTTAAGGCCCTAAGAGATGACAGGACATAGTTCAGTAGGCTAGGCTCTTAAACTAGTGCTAGGCCTAGTTTTAACTTAAAACTTTTTCCTTTATTTTTATGTTTTTCACTTTTATATCTTGTAGATTTTTTTTCTTGCTTTATTATTTATGAATGCACTAAAAACTATAGTCTTTTTATTTTTATTGTTGAACGCATTTACGTGCGTGAGTAGCCTAGGCCTATAACTGGCTTATTTTTCCAAAGTTATTAATTTAAAATAAAAATTTACTTCTTTTTTTTTTTATTTTTTTTTATATAGTAAATTAAATATTAATTTTATATTTTTTTTTTTTATTGTAATTCGTATGTCACTCTAGAGGGTATGTCACCAACGTGGGAAGGACTTGGTTGGTCTAAGACCTTCCTAACGAAAAAAGGTATAGTTTTTTCACTTAAACGTATTTTATATGTATCTCTCTTTCTATCTTAAGTCAAAGGGCAGTTAATTAAAGATATTTCGATCGAGTTTTTATTTATGATTTAATTATTTACAAAGTTTATAGAGCGTTGTGCGCAACCGATTGTTTTTTATCTACTACCAATTGGCGGGCTAGAAATAATAACAACAAAAACATTGACATGAGTAATTTTTTGAGGGGCAATTTGCCAACCATTAGCAACTTACAATTATGGCGTTTCGCGCCATATATTCGTAATTATTACGAAGTATTCACATCAAATATACAAAAGTATTTTATAAACAAATTATTAATGAATCCAATTTGTTGCATATATATATAATATATATATAGAAGAAATATTATATATATATATATATATATATATATATATTAAATCATAATATTTATAATAATATATTATATATATATATATATATATATTTATATATATATATAAATAATAATATATATATATATATATATATAATATATTATATATATATATATAATAATTATATATACATAATAAGATATAATATATATATTAATATATATATTATATTATAAAAAAAAAATATATAACAAATATATTATATATAATATATATATATATATATATATATATATATATATATATATACATAAAAGGCAAATGATGAAGTTTGAAAGAAAGATGCTTGGAAATATATAAGGAGGAAAAAAGAGATACTAAAAGAGGTGCATACATAGGAGAAAACAAGAGGTAAAATGAACAGTTGGAAGGAGGATGAATGAGATCTTACAAGTTAATAGGAAGCTCTTCTAGAAGGAAGCGTGAAAGGTTAAGATTGAGAAAGGGAATCGGCTTAGAATAATGAATGAGGGAGTGGTGCTTTCAGAACTGATGAAATGGATGTGGGGAGTGTGGAAAGAACACTTCGAAAATCTGCACAATATTAACAGTAATGATGAGGTGTTAGTAAAATGTGTGTGGTTTGATGGTCAGAAGGAATAGGTATATTGCGGATGAGGTTATAGTAAGGAGGAGGTATGATGGGTAGATGAGAAAGTTGAGCAATGGTAAATCTGCAGGTATAGATGAAGATACTAGTGAATATCAAGAGCGGGAGCAGATGGTGATTGATTGGAATTTGGAAGTTGATAAAACGTTTATGGAGGTATAGTTCCAAGTATTGAGGAGAGCCGGTAATAGTACCCTCTATATAAGGGAAGGAGAAAGGAACTGTAAGAAAAATTATAGGGAATAAGTTTATTGAGTTTGTTGTAGGGAAGGTATAGCTGGGATTTTGGTTGAAAAGAGTGCGTCGGAGTGACTTGTTGGTGAAGAACAAGGTACGTTTATGAGTGGGTAGAGGATGTGTGGAATCAAATCTTTATACAATTGAAACAAATGATTGAGAAAATGAGGGAGAAGAAGAATAAATTATATTTTAGGTTTTATGGAATTTACACACAGGCGTATGATAGAGTTAATAGGAAGCTTTATGGCAGGAGTTAGTGACATATGGTGTTGTGGTAGGCTTCTGAATGGATCAAAAGTCTATGTATGACAGATAGTGAAGGCGTGATAAGAATAAATGCGTGTCAAATGGTGATTGGTTTAGGATTAAATAGCGGAGTGAGAAAGGTTAATGTGTTATGTCTCCCTGGTTATTCAATGTGTATATGGCTGGGGTTATGAAAGAATCGAGGTGGGGATGGCAGAAATGGTGTTAGAATGAATGGTAGAATGGAGAGAGTGGAGGTTTCCTACCTATATTATATGCGGGTGATTTGGTTCTGTGTGGCGAATCTGCAGAGAGTTTGAGAAGATTGGTGAGAGATTTGGCAGGGTATGTAAAAGGAGGGTTTGAAAGTAAACGTAATAAGAGTAAGGTTATGGTTGGATTGGGGACAGTCTCAGTGTGAAAGTTATGTTAGATGGATTGAGCAAGCTGGAGCAAAAGTGTCTGAGTTTAAATATTTGGTATATATGTTAGATGAGAACGGAGTGATTGCAGCAGTGTAGTAGGAAAGTTAGTGAATGGCAGGAAGTGGCTGGTGCAATTAAATCGTTGGTGAATGTAAAGGACTAAGTCTTGAGGTGCGCTAGGTCTTACATGAGGGTTTATGTTGTTACCTGTGTTATTGGTATGATAGTGAGACTATGGTTGGAATAAAAGTATGAGATCTGAAAGTTCAATGTGTTTCAGAGGTACAATCTTAGGGGGCATGCTAGTCGGTGTGAAAAGAATTAATAAAATGAGGAAATTGAACGTATTATTGAGTTGTGTGGTGTGAAAGAAAGGGGTAAAATGAGAGAATAAATGAAAGTATGTTGAGATGGTTGCGTCATGTGGAAAGTATGAATGAAGTCGGTTGGTTAAGCGGATGTATATGAGAATAGTGTTGGGAACCGACCGGCTGGGAGAACCGAGAGAAAGTGGATTGAGCGCGTGAACGAATGTCTGAAGAGAGGGAAATGTGAGTTTGGCAGAGGGAGAATAAAGGTGCACGATAGGAGAGAATGGCGGGGGTTTTGTATGGGGGCATGTTGTGGCCACCTGGCCAGGGATGAACCATACGCATTGACGATTTACCATAGGAGGGTCCGTCGCGGGTCCCATGATGCTCTAGGTTGGATTTTCTGTCTGTGACAGCTCTCACTAATTAATAGGTACTGAGGGGGCGGTAGGCTGGGCTTTCTTTCCGACGTTTGTCATGTATCTCCTACTGCTTCTTATTTCGATGCTGATAGCGCCTATACCCCCACATCTGTGGCAGAAGAGGAAGTATGAAAAAAGAAAGAATATATATATAATATATATATTATTATATATATAGTATAATATATAATATTATATATAATATATATATTATATATATGATATATTATTATATATATATAATAATAGATATATAATATATATTATATATATATATTATATATATATATATAATTATATAGATATTTATATAGAAGATATTCTCTCTTACATCAAACTCTACTTCTGGTGTTTTTTTGTTGATACAGCTGATTAAGATAACTTTCTTAGTAATTGGGCTTGAAGTCTGTGTGCTAATTTGCGATGTTTGAGTTTGTTGCGGGAGATGATGGGTTCGTAAGTAATCGAGAAAAAGGATACAGGGATGTTGCGTAAAGAAAAGATTGGATAAGAAGTTCTAGGTTTGCAGGGTAAAGAATATGTTGTTGTATCATACCGTGCTGGTCATAAAACATTACACTAGAACCCAAAAGTATTGCAGCTTATTGAGAATTAAATCTGCTCGACACAGTCGAATCACGTATCACAGAAGAACCTTAAGCAGAGTTCTTCGCTTTGAGTCAGCCTGATATTCGATTTCAAACCAAGTATTTTTTTTTGTTGCACTAAATATATTTGATAAAGAATTTTACGAAAAACAGAAAAAATTAGCTATTTTCCAACGTGAAGTTGTTTACTCAGTATGAAATGGAGTTATGAAAGAATCTGTATTAAAACATGCAGGCATTAGAGAAGACAAATGGACTGAAGAAGTAACAACCCGGATTGGTACTGCCGATTTGGTGGCTTTTGATGCCATTTACCATGATAACTGTTGCAAGCAGTTCTTCTCCACAGAAAATAGCCATACAAGTAAAAAAAAGAGGCACCCCAGTCGGATGAATAGTGTATTGAGTGCAATGGAAGGAGATCTACAATGATTTTCGTCAATGAAAACAGGATTGTCAGATTCTCTAGATGAGATTATGGGAGCGATCTCTGGGGAAAAATCGACACATAGAACAGTAAAGAACAAGCAGAACAACTATGATATATTTTCGAGATGTTGGTGAAAAAAAAATACTGACTGAATCATGGTACACACCCAGATGTGATGATGCCACAAAAGAATGTATACTTTTTTTGTGAGAACTCGTCGCAGTCAGAAAATGCACCCTTAAGCTTCACGGGGCCGACGACCCTCAGCTATGGCATCTCTGTCAATGGGTTCATCCCTTATCCCATATGGGCTATAACCATACCCCCTCACAAAATCCCGCCATTCACTCCTACTATGCACCCTTCTTCTCGTGTCTTCCAAACTCACACTTATATCTTCCAGGCACTCCTTTACTGCTGATTCAATCCAATTTTTCCTCGGTCCTCCCATCCGGTCGATTCCCAGCACACTCACCACTATACATCCGCTTAACCAAATCGACTATCATCCATCCTTTTCACATGACCAAACCATCTCAACGAACTTTCATTTTATTCTCTCATTTACCCCTTTCTTCACACCCCACAACTCTCTAATTCCTCTTTTCATGGATGATGATGAAGAATATATATACTATATATATATATATATAATATATAATATATATATTTAATAATATATATAAGTATATATATTTTAAGATTTGCCCTCGTAGCACAAGGGTGCTTGTTCGGCAACATAGTTTGTGTTGAATTAGGACTCCAGAGCGTAGTTCGCTGCGTTGACTTCCTTCTTTCCATGCCACAGTTTGTTCTGTGGAATTCTCTTCCATCTTCTGTGTTTCCTACTCAATTTTAATCTCCCTCACTTTAAAGGCCGTGCGTCTGTGCTCATCTGCGTAATTTACGTTAGTTGAATTTCTGTTGAGTTTAACACCCCCCTATGAATAGGGCTTTGCCTGTGAGCGGTGGTGACAACTGTAATATATATATATATATATATATATATATATATAATATATATATATCTTTATATATATTAATATATAATAATATATTATATATAATATATATATATATATAGATATACCATAATATACTATAATATTAGATTATTTTAAATAATTAAAAAATTAATAAATACCTGTATATAAGTGTATATTTTCTATATATATATATATACTATATATATATATATCAATATATATATATATATATATATATATATATATATATATATATATATATATTATATATATATATATATATATATATATATGACTAAATTAATTATAGACAAACTGGAATCCTTTTCTGTATGTCACAAACAAATTAAATATGATTTCCCCTTCTTTTATATTTATTAAGTCTAAATATCAGCAAAATAAATTAAAAGTCATCCAGTCAATTAATAATAATAATAATTTTTATTGTACATATTAATGCGAAAGCCATGGGGAAATATCCGAAATAAATAATATTTATTAGTAATCGTTATAGAATAGCCTAAGTAAATCTTGACTACATTATAAGCTCAGGCGATATGTGTTGCATGAGCTTTCACCATTACAATCCTACAAGATGATCCTTGCATCCTCGCATAACAAAAAGCTCCATCAACTGAAAAGGCATATATGATAATTTAATCAATTGTTAATAGAAGCGTTAGAAGGATAATTATTGACATCTTTATTCTCAAACCATAGTATCCTGATAATTCAAAAGTTTCTTGTGTTCTTTTTCCTTTAAGCATGCGATGATAGCAAGCAAGCAGGCAAAGATAATTCGCCCCTATATATATATATATTATATATATATACTATAATAATAACTATATATATTATATAATATATACATATAGAAAAATATATAATATATATATATTATATATATATATATATATATATATATATATATATATATATATATATATATATATATATATAGTATAGCATTCCCAGAAAAAAGCTTTCGCCCTGTCAGTAGGTCCAGCGTCTTCTCCTTCTGGTCCAAAACTTTTAACACTCCAGAAAGCCATTTCTCGGCGCAATGGTTTGGACGCCAGTCCTCGAATTAAATCTCAGGTAGGGTTTTCGCACTTTCAGTAGAACTAACATCCTTCTCACATTAGCTCAAAAACTCTCCAGAAGATCTGTGCTTCTAGCGCATAAGAAACCAATTGCGTGTTCAACCAAGAGCAATTCAAGCAAAAAGAGAAGGACCGCTGCTATCCTGTCACCATATAACCATGATGATATAGTACTATATATATATATATATAATATAAAATATATATATAATATATATATATAATATATTATATTATATATATATATATATATATATATATAATATATTATATATATATAAATATATGATATATATATATATATATATATATATATATATAATAATCAACAAAAAAGAAGAATTAGTAGAGTTCACAACTGTATAAAAAAAGCAAAGAATTTTGATAAACAGGAGGGCGAAATAAAATAGATTATTCTCAAACTTCATTGATGAGGTTCGACGCGTAATACTACAAAAAATTGGACAAAAAAAGAGCCAACCAAAGATCAATTTAATGTTCATGCGATAGCACATAGAAAAAGTTCAATTCAGTAAGATGTATACTGAGAGATTTCATTAAAATTAGGAACGAAAGCTAGTGTTATAATGACTATCTTTTATTTTTCAACTAAAACTTTAGAAATAAACATTTGTAAACTCGATTGATGTTGAATGAATATATAATAATATAGTATATATATATATTATATATATAATATATATATAATAATTAATATATATAATATATATATATATATATATATATATATAATATTATATATATATAGGATATAGTAGATATGATATATATTATATGGGTGTGTTTGTGTATGTGTGTGCATGCATGAGTGAATGGGCCATTGCTTATTGATCGTTTAACTGAAAAATATCTTACAACTGAACTTAATGAATGGTCACGCCCCATCGATTAAAATAAAAGACAAATTTGTAAAAACTCAAACACTGTATGTGAGAGCAAGATCTTCTTCCTCACGATCTCGAGCCTTTTCTCTTGCCTGTTCTAATAGTTCTTCTCTCCTTTCTGCTTGTTGTCGATCAATTCGTTCATAGCGTTTACGGCGTTTCTCACATAACTCTAACATTCGGCCTATTTTATTTCCATAAGATATATATATATAACTATATATATATATATATATATATATAATATTAATATAATAATATTATTAATATATTATTATATATATATATATAATATAATATATATATATATACATATATATACATATAATTTATAATATATATATCATTTATATATATAATATAATATATATATACACCGTGTATATTATATATATATATATATATATATATATATTATAATAGATATAATATATATATATATATATATAATATATATTATATAATATATATATACCGTGTATAATATATTATATATATTATATATTAATAGAATAATAATATATATATATATATATATATATATATATATATATATATATATATATATATATATATATATATATATTCTTATTGCTTTTTGCTTAAATTGGACGATACACAGTCCAGGTTTTTCTTCTTTTGGACTGGATTGAACTTTAATCGAAGGAGTACTTCTCCCGATCTTCCATTGTTTAGGAAGAGGATCAACTCTTCATTCCTAAATCATTGCCAATGGGATTGTTTTCCTGAGAGGAACCGGATATTAGCTAGCTTATTAAAATACATAGTGGTCAAGGGGGATATATAATTGGAAAAGAGGGAGGGTAAAAAGACAGTATGGTAATTGTAATTAATCGATTGATATGCATAGTAAACGAATCACCTTGTAAATTTTTGCTTGGTATTGCTATTGATATTGTGGATATTGTCTATTGTATTTTTTATACTTTTTTTTATAGTGCTTTATAATGCTTTGCTTTGCTTATATATCCATTTTTATGTTGTATGTTTATTTTTTTTCGATTTAATAAAGGACCTGTGGTGTTATGTATTTCTATTTTGTAATAAATTTAGAAAAGTGTTTTTTTTTTTTTCGCTCCTTCAATTTTCCAGTCAGACGACCACACCCATACCCTTACAAGTAGTTTTTTTTTTTTTAATATAACAGCTACATATTCTGGCAACCAACGTGGGGCCTTTTAAAAGGGAAATTGAGGGAAGCAAGTATGAGTGAATATGGCTACGTATGAGGAGTTAGAGTTTGGAAGTGAACAGATTGAAAGAAGCTTTAAGGAAGAAGGAAAATGAGAATGAGGCGTTGATAGATAAGTTGAGAGAGATGAAAGAGGGAATGCAAGAAATGGAGAAACGAAAGGAAGAGAGAATGGTGGCAAGAATGGATGACATAATGAATAAGAGATTTGCGAATGAGATAGGAGTGAACGGGATAGGAACAAAGAAAAAAATGACCTCTACTCCTATGGTAGAACGTCAGAAGAAAGAGATGGAGGTGCAAGAGAAAAATGGATTGATTGATGTGGAGGACGAGAAAATGAAACTGAAAGAGAAGAAAGAGAGGAAGAAAAAGAAAACACAGAGAAATAGAAGGCATGAAAGAAGAATGAAAAGTAAGAGTATAGACTCGTTGTATACAAGTTCGGATGATGGTGTGAGTGATGGCGGTGAATCTGAATCGGTGAATCTTCGGAGTCTGGTGTGCATGCGGAACGGTGTGTCCTTATTCGGGACATTCCAAAGATTAATAAGTTCAATGTGTACGGGACGAAAGATGTAATGGAATTTTTTCAAGAATTATGAGGGTTATTGAAAGGAGAAGTTTGATGAGAATAGGGTGTTCTGGGTGAAAGAGTTGGGTGAGTTTTTGGAAAGGCGAATGTTGAACTTTTATAAGACTATTGTGAGTGTGGGTGAGCCAAAGTATGAAGTGGTAAAGCAGCGAATGTTGGACCAGGTTAGGAGAGTGAAAGGGGGTGTGAAATATAGGAAGGTGAATGATTTTGACAAGGCTAGAAGGGGTAAGAATGAACGGGTGGATATGTATGCTCATAGATTAGAGAAGCTAGCCTGAAAGAAGTTCGGGGATGACTACGTGAATGAGAATAAAAAGTTAATGAAGTTTTTCGAGACGATTCCGGCTCTTGTGGCTGAATAAATCAATGCGAGGAAGGAGAAAATGAAATGGGCAGGAGAGTGATTGAGATGGGAGGATGCGTTGGAAATTGTGAAAGATAGAGAATTCGAGGGGAATGAAAGAGATGAGAATGAAAGAAAGGATGTATGTAGTGGACGGAGAGGAGTGTACCAGAGATTCACCAGCGCCTCAATACAAGATGTATAGGGGTGCTCTTAGGGCCAACTCCTATGAGGTAATGGTGAAGTTTTTGGAGGATTTTTATGGGGGTGGTAATGATAATGAACAGCAGATGAATGTGGGGGTTATGAAACAGAATGTGAGGGAGAACGTAAGATATAACCAAGGGAATGCAGGTTGAATGAATAGGGAAAAAGTAGTAAGTAGAGAAGTTACATGCCATAAGTGTGGGAAAATGGGACACATGATTTCAGAATGTAGATGGGCGAATGGGGCGTGTTTGAGTTGTGGTCAGGTGGGTCATCTGGCTATGAATTGTATGGATCCTCAGAGGGCTGGTTTTCATAAATGTTGGAGAATGGATCATTGGGTGCGTGACTGTCCCCAAGGTGCTAGAGTGGTTAGATCGATTTGCGGTAATTGTGGAATGGAAGGGCATTTTTCAAGGATGTGCAGGGCACCTAGGAGTACTTGTACTCAGTGTGATAAGGCAGGCCATGTATGTGTTGGAGCATGAGACAATAGGGGGTGGAATTCCGGTGAACCAGGGTTTGGGTGGTGGTGGAAGCCCTTGGCCAATGGGCAGTGGGGTTGGTAATGCTGTGGGACAGGTAAACAACAATATGAATGAAACGAATGTGGTTAATCCGGTGTATCAGGGTCAGGGAAACTAGATGGGATGGGGATTCAAGATAGTGGATCTTCAAATATGAATGGGTGAGAGTGGTAAGGAAAGGTTTGGTACATGCGGATGTATTTGTGGTTGGTCGCGAAAATCAGTGTTTGAGTATTAAGGTTTATTGTGGAGGAATAGAAGTGAGAGCTTTGATTGATACAGGGTGTATGGTAAATGTGGTATATAGAGGAGCCTATGGTAAAATGAGAATAATTGATGACCATAAGGGACCTGTAAAAGGGAAAATCAAGGATATAAGTAGTATTTCAAGTCTTTAAAAATGTGCAGTATATTCTAATTCAGAAGTGACCTTCATGTCTCTCAAACTTATTTTTTTTTGTGAAAAAGACAGCAAAATGCATTTTAATAATCTAGGTCTTATGACAAAATTAAATCTATATAAACCATAATTTTATAAAATATGATAAAAAAAATTCTAAAATAATAAAAGTTATATCATTTAGTAATACATCATAATAAAATAATGAGAAAATATTTTTAATATCTTTTATGTATGTTCTTTTATTATAAAATAAATCGACCAGAGAGTGTTATTCCTAAAAAAACATTCTTTAATTTATTGATTGAAAACATTAATATTTTTATGGGTAACTACACACTATATATCACTTTCGCCCCTAAAAGTGGAGTGTATTTTTACACTAAAATTTATATACTAAAATCACAAAATATTATTTAAATATAATCACTTGTAAACACTATCATTATTAAATTTAAAATGAAAATACTCTTTTATTTTACAGAATTCATTTTTTAACAAATGCACTAATAAAAACGCACTTTTCTAACTGGATTACGATGAGACACTAAAGTTGGTTCCTGCTGGTCAATAGATGATGTGACCATTTGTTTCTGCGAATCATCTACAAAGGCAAATTACCCTCTGGTAAGGGAACCATCTGGGAAGGTGAATTACCGACCAGTAAGAGAACCATCTAAGTATGGCAGGCCTCAAATGACTAATTAAAACATCCATCCATCCATCAGGAAATTGTATTTTGTAGCAATTACTAGCCTTTGAAGAACCTTGTAAGAGCCAGAATAAGGTGCTTCCAAACTCTTCCGAATGCAATCGACATGAAGACAGACATGGGTACAGATCTGAAGTCCTGCAGGAAAGTATGATGAAGCACTGGAAGGATGAAGAGGTGGTAGCTGTTGGAAATTCAATTGTTTCATGTGAACCATAAATTTTATCATGAAGTCATTGCAAGAATCTCAATTTTTAGGTGCTTGAAGAAGTTCCAAGGGACACTAAAGCATTTTTCTGGTTACTGCTTGAAAAGGAGAAAATCCGGAGTTCATCAGGAATGCTGCGAAGACTTAGCATGATGACTGGAAGAGATAGTAACCAGTTTTGTTTTCATGCCATGATAGCAC
>JABUQX010059778.1:37500-51089 GCA_015478945.1 Trachelipus rathkii | reverse complement strand
AGTGATTGATGGTGAGGAGGTGCGAGTTGAAAGAGTAGGAGAAAGAAAAGAAAACGCGTAAGAGGTGTGGACAAAAGGCTCCACCGGGACGTGCCAAATTTCTGTCTGCTACGTCGGCAAAACTCCAGTGAGGAAAAGCGTCGGGTTTATTGATTGAGGACGCCTGTGATGTCGACAGCAATCTCTGAGGAGAGGGTGCAATATTTCTCTCGGTAGATGGAGTTTGCACGCCCAACAAACCAGCATCCTACTTCATTCCGAGGGGTTTCTGTCGCCCAGTGAGATGGCCTCCAAGCAGAGTTTCCAATTGCTCCTCTCTGGTGGGAGCCAAGCGGTCGAAAATTAAGGTATTGAGCGTGTTGTAACGGGTGTAGAGTTTCTTAGTTGTTTTGGCCAGCCATCCCTGATTTGTGAGGAGCAGAGATTCTGTAGAGCATTCACATAACTCCGAATAATCCTCCTTCTCTCTCGAGAGCGGATGTGCTGGACTCAAGCCAGTTTCAAACCAAAGATCGGGATTGTCTACGAAAAAGTTTGCAAATGAATGCTCCGGGAGTAGACATGATGAAAAGCGTAGAAGTCGTAGAGTGAAGGAAGAAAAAAAAATTAAATAAGATGTGGAGCGATCGGAGGCACTATAAAACGGACCGAGGGTGGAAAAAATCAAAAAAGTACCAACCTAGAGCTAGACCAAGGTTAAAAATGAGGCTCTGCGATATAGAAATTGCCAAATAACGTATATATAATATATAATAATTAAAACTTTTTCTCTTTTTTTTTGTTTTTTACTTATCACTTGTGTTATATATGAGTGAGTGTACAGGATATCACAGCACACAAAGTGGCTTATACCTTGTTAGGCGGTACCACAAACAGGGGCGCTAATAAGAATAATAGAATAAAATAAGATAATAACTAATAATAAATAATTAATAATAATAATAAGTATATAATAATAAGATAATAATAATAATAATAATAAATAATAATAATAAATATAATAATAATAATAATGAATAATATAATAATAATAATAATAATAAAAATAAATAAATAATTAAATTGATAAGAACAATAAAAAAAAAAAAAAAAGAATTACCGGCATATATTAAGGGTACTAAGTTTTATGCGATGAAATACAGAACTGTACCAAGGTAAGGGTCCAACAGCGTTAGTTTGATACTCTGCCGACGGAGTTGGCTCTTGATGGCTGCAGCTGCACTCGTGAACTGTTAAGATAGAAAAAGGCACAAACACAATGAGTGGGTATCTACCCGTTAAAAAAAAACAAATAACCTAATCAATGTCAAAAGTGATTTGGTTCGTTTGTAATAGTTTCCTGGCCTTGTGTGGTGTTTCTGATTTCCCGCTGGAATCTTTAATCTTTCACTCGTCGGGCACTATCTGGCTGGTTCTAGTAACGCTTCTTTAAGTTGATTGGAAGTTAATGTTCTTAACCCCAATTTTTATTTCCTACTTACTATTTTACAACGAGGGTTGGACCCCTGTCCTAAAAAAACAAAAAAAAAAGATTAAAAAAGGATAAACCTAGTTATTACTATTCTACATATAGAATCATATCGCAGAGAATTCCTACAAATATGAAGATTATGCAGAGGTAAAGCGAGTACAAAATATTATAGTTTAAAAGGGCTGTTTATGTATATGACCATACACAGCAGGAAAAGAGATTCTCATCTGGTAACATTTGCATTAAAACAGCATTGCCTAGTTATACTATTTTCCAACATACGAATCATATTCTCAGGAAGAAATTCCACAGAATATAGAAAAGCTTATGTGAAGTAGTAGTACAAATATTATTATTGAGAAGGGCTGGTTTATGGTATATGCATACACAGGCAGGAAAGGGATCCTCCCTGGTATAGCATTTGCATAAAGCAGCCATTTCCTTTCCCAACAATAGACACGACAGACAAAATTATTATTTTGGGAGGCTGTCTCAATGTTAATATTGAGACAGGCAGAAAGGGAATCCTCCTTTATATACATTCGCATGAAGCAGCATTAACATTTGTATTGAGTCTCACACAGGACACATATACTTAACAAATTCCTAGATTGTTGTACTTGCTTTGACTAGGGGAAAGTAGAGAAGAGAGAGAAGAGAAGAGAGAGAGAGAAGAGAGAGAGAGAGAAAGGAGAGAAGAGAAAGAGAGAGAGAGAGAGAGAGAGCAGAGAGAGAGAAGAGAAGAGGAGAGGAGAGAGAGAGAGAAAGAGAGAGGGAAGAGAGAAGAGAGAGATTGGGCGGTCACTCTGCGCTACTATTACCGCCTTAGCCTCGACCAAACTCTATGTAACGCGGCACGTCCCTGGTAGTATAGTAAATACCAATCATATGCGACTTCTATTTACTTATTTTCGCTAAGATATGTGTAAAGTTTCTATTTAACATTTTTGGCTGTTTCACCTCTTGCACACTATCACCAGCTAGCCTCACTCAAACTTCTATTACGGTGCACTTCCGCTAGGAGTTAGAATATAGTAATTACGTATCATGCGACCTCTATTTACTATATTTCGCTAAGATATGTGTAAAGTTTCTAATTCTAACATGGGCTGTCACCTCTCACTACTATCACCCGCTTAGCCTCACTCCAAACTGCTATGTAACGCGCACGGCCCCGCTAGGGTTAGTATGATCGAAATAACGCCTATCCCAAGCTGTTAATTCCCACATTATACTTAAGATACATCGGCTCTTTATCTCTACCTGAGTTTTTCTCTTAACTCTTAGCCTCTGACGCCCAGTTTGGCAAGTTGCATTGCACTTTAATTAAGCCTACCGCAATTTTACAACTGCAATGGCATGACACTTCACTTTTGTTTTCCTACAGATTTAGGCTTCTTTTTGATACCGCTATACAATCTAATGCGTTTTCGTTGCAACCTATTTCTAACCCTCAGCTTTAGGCTCCACCGACTTATCTAGAGTCGCTAAACTATTGCTCTAACCTAAAATTACTTAATAGGCTGCCTTTTTCTAAACTCACCTTGTTTTGGTTTAATTATTTAATTAGCATTTATTTGCTTGTATTTTAATAAGGTTAATTTTGCTTCTCTTGATAAGTTAGTCAAAGAAGGAAGCTACATGCTGTTGCGATTTCAAAAGTGATAATTCGGCGGAGGCGTGGTTTAGTTCCACGAAACTACAACCACATCTTAAACATAGGCGTGTTTTCGGCTTCTACTCTGAACTTTGTAGTTCGGACTCTGTAGTTCAGCTCTGATATGATGTCCTTTCACTTCCACAGAATTACCTATTCACAGTTATAAAGGGCGGTAAGGCTGGCTTTTCTTTCTACTTTCCGCATTATTCTTCTCATTCTTTTTCTTTTTCTAGTGCATGCTTCGCACCTAACCCCCCAGTCTTGGGGAGAAAGAAATGGTGATTGATGATGGCATGATGATGATGATGATATTTGAAAGATGTTGATGTGATGTTGATGTTGATATATATATATATATATATATATATATTAATATTATAATATATATATATATATATATATATATATTTATAGATTATATATATAATATTCTATATATATATATTTATATATATAATATAATAAATAAATTTTAATATAATATATATAGGTAAGACTTTACAAAAAATATCGGGTTTAGATTTAATTTAATATATATATATAATATTATATATTATATATAATATATAATATTATAATTATTTATATATATATATATATATATAATAAATATTATATTATATATATATATTATATATATATAATTATATATATATATATATATATATATATAGATATATGGCAGTAGCAAAAAAAAAAAAAACAAAGATAAAAATTCTGGGTGTTTTAGATTAAAATAGTATATTATATATATATTATAATATATATAGAATAATTATATATAATATATATATAATATATATATATATATATAATATATATATATATATATATTATATATATACCTATAGATATAATTATATATATATACCTATAATATATATACTTCAATGAAAGGGAATAAAATAATGGACAATAATCAGAAACATTTGAAGTCAACAGAAAAAAGATAATTTTATTCATTATAAAAAATTTTCTTAATTTTATCTTTTAGCAGCAAAATGATTGATTAACTTCCTCGTTATATTGTGAAAGATATGATAACACTTCATTAAGCCCAGTTCTGCGAGATTTATCTTCTTCAGTAGAGTTGGAAATGTTTGCTTTGAGCCTTTTCAGGGTAGTGAAATATTGTTTTGGATTCACATTTTGAGTGAGGTAAATTAAAAGCATTAAAAATCAAATTATTACAGCAAACAGCATTTATCACTTCCTAATTGAGCCAATTTCGGATAATGTCGATGGAATTAATAATTATATTTATGGTAAAAAATTTAATTACATTTGTTAGTCATTAAATATATAGCAAGGTTTTGAAATATGGATCAGAATACGGACCTGTACAGTTGTGTTATTAGTTATGTAAAATTACTACAAAATGTTTGTGATATTTATAATTTCTGTCTATTATCAAAAGTAATTCTGTTGCAAAACTCCAAAGTGAAATGTTCGTTGATGTTGCTTGAAAACCCTTCAAACAAACATCACATTTCCAATATGATTACGAGCAGTTGCTGTCAATAATTATGGAGAATGCAAGTAATACATAATGAAAGAGTGTTGGAGAATAAAGTTAAGACTAAATTAAAAACTTAGAGTAGTGTGGGTTTTATCTTTATAATTGGAAAAGAGAAAAAAGTTTTTTATAAGAGTTTAAAATTTTTTGCTTTGAAAAAAAAAAAAGCCTCTCTTTACACACCTAGACTCCCTTGAGATTTCATTAGGGTGTAACAAATCCATCGAAATTTTCCACCTGAGAGTTGTGTCGCCCATTCGTGAGAACTTTGTCCATTTTGTGTCCTGGGAAAATTTGTCTTTTTTCTTTAAAATTATAGTGGGCCTTGCATCTAAAAGCATATAGTTGCAATTCGATTGTGCCATAAGTTTAAATAGTTGTACTTCACATGAAGTGAACAGTGATAACATCTAAACGCCGGCTGGGATTATTTCGACAGCTTAAAACCTCTAAAAACATTTCTTTATTTCTTTTACACCATCATCTGTGAATCAGAAAGTTAATATTATATCAAAGTTCGTAGTCATTACCTCAGGATAGAGATAAGGAAACAAAGAACCAATTAGAGGCAACATGGACCTATCGAGGACTGCCAGTAACTAAAATATTTAATTCAAAATACATCCCATGCGACAAAACACAACCTACAACACACCCTAAGGCCTGTCAATTTCCTAACCAAAGGTCAATATTAATATATACGCCAACTATACCAAAGTAAAAATCTTTAAGCTAAGTTCATGCATAACACAAACAAGCTTATAAGTTTAATGTGATACTGAATCTACAATCGTACTTTAGAATAAACTAACTAAAAACCCGCCACTTTAGCTACGTCAGAATATCAGAATATGATGCACAAACAATCGATATACCTATCCAATCCTTTCTTTAATGTTGCAAGTGCGTCACACTCAACAACCTCCTCCTGCGGGAAATTAACCATTCAAAAAAATTTTAAAAACAACATCTGACAAGAAGAATCCAAAGTTACACGTTCTTCCTACATTTTCTTATTGTTCCCCTAGTCTCCTGTCCGTGTAAATATTTTATAGACTTGTATCATGTTCCCTATACTTGGAGAATCTGAGGGACATAATCATTATGCGGACGATTCTGCATGTTGAGAGGATAGAGAGCATTTGTCGAGAGCGTGGTTGGAGTGTGTGCGGAGGAGTTGAGAGCAGGATGAAGAACATTTACAACAAGACAGGAATATTAACGTAACCGGAGAACTGGAGAGGGAATGAGAATGATGGTAAGAGGAGGAGGTGAAGGCGGTAAACCTGCAAATTATCTCCGAGGTGTTTTAAACATAGGGAAGTGTAGATTGATATGTGAAGCATGAAAACAATTATAGTTATGAAAGCGGTATACCCCATGATGAAAGATAAAACATCGGAATTAGAGGTGAAAAAAGTGATTTTACAGCATTACTGACTCCCCACTTGCTAGTTTACCGAAGCGGAAACATGAAACAACGAGAAGAGAGAGGTAGAATACCAAAACGGGCGGAGATGAGATAAAAACATATGTGAAAAGAAGTAATGGTGCCGACAAAGCAATATAAGTTGTTAGAGGAACATAAAAATCAGAAGAATGTAACATCGAAGATGATAGGTGGAGATTGACGATGGTGGGACAATCTGAGAGGATGAGCAGACAGAATTCCGAAAAAAATGGGAATACCCAGAGCAGAAGACAAGGGAAAGACCAAGAAAGAGATGGGCGGATCGAGGAGGACTCTCTGAACTGTCAGCCTACCAAATGAGACGCTGAAGAGAAGGTACAAAGAGGAATGGCAGGAGAGGGACGGTCTGGAGAAGATGCGCCCGGCTGACAGGATGAAGAATCTTCCTGGAGAGAAAGAAAGAAAATATATATATATATATATATCAAATATATATAGATAATATATAATATAATATATATATTTATATTATATTATATATAGATATATTATATAGTAATATTATATTATATATATATATATATATATATATGGAACAAACAGAATTTTAAAACTAAGAGATCTTCACCAACTACAAATATGTCTTCCTCATTTCTCTTAATAAAACATATACTCATAATTTGCTTGATTAACTATTATTTTTTTATTTTAAAATTCTAATTACTGATTGACTGAAGCCATCCAAAAATATTATAACTTAAATAATTTAGGGAAGGGTCTACGGATTATATATTATATATTATATATATTATATAATATATATTAATAATAATATATATAATATGATATATATATATATAGATATATATAGAATATTATATATATATATATAAAACTTACTTAATTACTTAGTTAACATGAACTTACATCTAATATCAACTACTCATTGAATGATTAGTCGTAAAATAGAATAGGCATCTGCCAGGTTTTCCTTCATATTTCTTCTTATCGTCTAATTTTATAATGCGAAGAGCAGAAAAAGCAGTTCACGCTAACTGCGTTGGAGGTAGAGTAGTTAACAGCAATTTCTAGCTTCTTGACAATGTTGATTACTCTCGAAGTACATTCATTTTTTCAACTTCTCAGTGCAGCAAAGAAATTTATTTAAAAGTTATGAAGTATTGTGTACAAGGATTTAGGAAGCGACTTGACCTTTTCCTTAAACCAATCGACGCTTTCGACTAAGCTCTTCATATCTAGAAGCGTTTCATACTAATCTTCTGAGCTTTCTGAAGAATAACTTGAGAAGTTAGTAATGGAGATAGTTGTAGTTTGTCATTTATTTTCCATGACTGTATCCTTTTCATTCTTAACTCCCTTGAAACCCTTTAATACAAATGACAACGTTGCAAAGTGCAGATTTAGGCTTTTTTGTTCTTCTTCAGTAAGCTTACCCTAGCTGTAGATTGGATCAATATAAACAAAAGCTAGTATAATATCATTTCAATAGAGAAAATTTCTCTTCTTACCATGGAGTCTTTTATTCCTCCAGAATTCTTAAAACTTATGCATCTGAATTTGCACGGAATTATAATCCAATGAAAACATAAGGCTGCTGGTTAAAAAATCTTCGAAGTTGCAATTGCATTGTCATGTGCGACGAAATCAATAACGTGCATGAAGTGAATTGAACGTCATCACAGAGTCACAATTTATAACTTTTCATTTAAAATTTCGACTTCCAACTCTATGTCTTGAAAGTACCGACTCGAACTCCGACTCCATCCTTCAAAATAACCGACTCCGACTCCGATCCCGACTCCACCCTCTTCAAAATTCGACTCCGACTCCGCACTCCGACTCCACCCTCTTCAAAACTACCGACTCCCCGACTCCGCGACTCCGACTTCGACTCCGCAACCCTGTTTGCAACAGAGAGATAATATTTATTATCTTCAATTTACCAATACTTTTACTACAATATTGGAAAATATTTGATATAAGCATAAACATAAATACTTCCAGCTGAAAAATACACAGAAAAATATAATCCACTGAATTGTTCCTAGGCTTGGAACATAGATATAAATATAAATTATAAAATAAAACAGCATAGATTCATAAAAAAATAACTGGATCAGTTCTTTATGATCCAAGGTGATTTTTATAAAAGGAGAAAAATGAAAGAGACCAAACAGTCGCCTTCACATTCCTCCCAGATAAGCTTAAACCCCCACCTCAGTTTTCTTCACTATATAAACAATTTTATATGGTGGAGCTCATCCCATGAATCATATTGTTTTATAAAAATCACAAAAAATAAACAGAAATTTAAACAAAGACATAAATAAACTAAACAAAATATAAAATAATTAAATCTTTATAACAAAATTGAACCAATTCCTTAAGAATATAAGAGTACAATTCTATAAATCAATATAATTCAAAAACAAAAACAAAATACATAATAATATTTTAACATATAATCTCAATAAAATTACAGAATTTATTTCAATACAAATACCATACAATACAATTACAATGTAATGCAAATGCATAATCCTAATAACAGTACTGTTCTGTTTATCCAATTACGAAAGTACAAAATACAATATTGCAATAGTACAAAAAATATAATATTACAAAATTTTTAACAGTACTTTTGCCCAGTACTTTTTACCTGTACTTTTTTACCAGTACTTTTAACCAGTACTTTTTCCCCGTACTTTTTACGAGTACCTTTTTTACCAGTACTTTTTACCAGTACTTTTTATCAGTACTTTTTACCAGTTCTTTCAACACTTATCAGGAGTCATCCATTATATCTAGCATACCAAACTAAAGGTGAGGAGGAGAGTGGAGGAAACGAGGACTTTTAAGGTTTTAATGAAGATAAAAAAAAATTAACGATTTTAGGACTAACTTGTTTTAGTGTCATGAAACGGATTACTATTTAATTGATTCCGAAGATCATGTGGCGGTGGTACATTTGAGACACTGGGAACTGGCTGACGAGAAGGACCAAAAGAAGTTGTTTGATCCATGACAGTAACAATTGAAGTAGAAAGGCCAGGTAGATTTACATTAGTAGCGTGGTTAGACGTTGAAGGTACTATAATCTCACGTAAAATTCGCTCCGTTGGCTCTAACTGACACATAGACATTAAAGGACGGGGATTACCACCAAGTCTGTTTCGTGGTGGTAATTTATAAGGACCATAAAATATACGGGTTCTAATTTGATTTACACAAAAAACATGTTTATGTTTATCCATCAGGGAATACAAAAACTTCCTATTCGGATGCAATTCATCTTGAACTAGCGGGGAATTAAAATGCCGAGTGACTTCATTCATATACTTCCGGTGTGGCGTGTTTATTAAATCCATTTTATTCTGTCCTACAGTATAATGATAATCTAAGATCTCATTTCCCACTATGACTTGCTTGTCTGTCCAATCATAATCTGCAGTGTTCAACAATTCAAATTTCTTACAAGCGTTCAAGGAATGTGTTCGTAATCTTTCTGGTGATAGTTCTGAATCTATTTTGCAATAATTTGCATACTTTTCATCCCAATCTCGGATCATTCTTCTTTATTCGAATCTGGTTACTGGTGATATCATCAAATAAATTTGAACTGCAGGGATTTATTTCTTTTGGCAATTGATAATTCCTTCCAGGATATGAACCTATCAAATACTAAAGTCTGGGAATTCGTAAGCAATACTGAGTTGTCATCCTTCTTTTCAATATCACAAGTGCTGCGGTCCAGGGCCATTGGAACCAGATAGACAAATTATGCAAAAAGTTTACTCAGGAGACATCAATTTTCTCATAACCTATGTAGGACACGCCGCGAGAATATGCCTTACCCGCGGAGACCTCTCGAACTTGTTTAAAAAAAAAAAAAGACAAAAATTTTTTTTTTTTTTTCCAAATATTTCTTATTTCATTTTCTAAATGTCAGTGTAACCACCAACAATCATCCAAGCAGTGGCACTGCTTATGATTACGCTTAGATTCAAACCAAAAACAAGAAAATGTTTTATTGTAAAGAAAATAATGTAGCTTGTCAAAACTGTTCAAACGAAAAGATATAAAAATCAAATAGGAGTTAGTAACAAGGATATGGTGTTTTTATGACAACAGTTTTTCATGGGTTCATAAAAAAAGTTTTAATTAAAGTATCGAATGTTGGTATCGAAATCGATTGGCTTAAAATTGAATTTTTTTCTTTTTTTTATAAAAGCAGCATCTCGACTAGCTCTATCTTACATACATTAGTATTCTACTTTTGGCCGACATCTTAATATGTTCTACATCTAATCTATTTCTTAGTCTACTAAAG
This sequence comes from Trachelipus rathkii, assembly GCA_015478945.1. NCBI lineage: Eukaryota > Metazoa > Arthropoda > Malacostraca > Isopoda > Trachelipodidae > Trachelipus > Trachelipus rathkii. The sequence continues at coordinate 40,680 of JABUQX010059778.1, read as the reverse complement.
TATTTACGACGCACAAACATACCAGTATGATTAGCGCACAATTAAAATAGTAAAAAAGAAAAGGAAATAAAGGAAAGTCAGAGAGGTTAGAAGAAAGGACAGTGACAGAGGGACATAGTTCCAAAATCTGGTTTGAACAGGGGACAAGGTATAATAGTATATATATATATAGAATATAATTATATAATATTATTATATATATATATAGATATATATATATTAAATATTAATATTATATATACATATATTATATATATAATACTATTATATATTATATATAACATATAAATACCATATATATATATATTATATTTATATTTTATATATATAGATATATATATATATATAATAATATATATATATATAATATATATATAATATAAATATTATTATACTATATATATAATATATATTAATATATATATATATTATATATATATATATATATTATATAATAAATTTAAATTATACTCATCACTATTTTTCAAGTTCGGAAAGAGTACTTGAACTTCGTGAATGACGCTGAGTCCATTCCTATTCGGAAGTGAAAATGGATCTCAGTCGTTCATTAAAATAATTATACTGAATGCCTCCAAGCACTTTAATGACACGGTATCATTAAAATTGTGCACCATTGTATCAGTAGTTGATTTGATTATAAAATATTAACAACTAGTGTTTTTAAGAACATTCCTTTAATTAAGATTTAAATAGGGAACGTGACCCTTTTAATAAGATTCAAAAAGGGAACGTGACCTTCTTATAAGATTTTCAATAGGAACGTAACCTTTAAATAACGATTTCAATAAGGAACGTGTCCTTTAGATAAAAATTTCAATAGGGGAACTAATCATTCTTAATTAAGATTTCAATAGGAGGCAAAAATAAGATCTTCAATACGGAACGGAATTTTATAAGATTTAAATAGAAACGTAAACTTTTAATTAGATATTCAATAGAAACGTGACATTTTAATAAAATTTCAATAAGAAAGTTACCTTTTTAATAATATTGATAAAAGAATCGCACATTTAAAAGGATTTCAATAGGGAACGTGACATTTTAATAAGATTTCAATAGGAACGTGACCTTTTAATAGGATTTCAATAGGGAACGTGAACTTTTAATAAGATTTCAATAAGGGACATGACATTTCAATAAGATTTCAATAAGGAACGTGACATTTTAATTAAGATTTCGATAGAACTGAGCTTTAATAAGATGTCAATAGAAAACGCGGGGGGCGGTCCTTTAATAATGATTTCAATAGGAACGGTCCTTTTATAAGACTTCCATAAGGAACTTTACTTTTATATGAGTTCAATAGGAACGTGATATTATTAATCAAGATTCATAGAGAATGATAACATTATAAGGAACGTGATCCGTTTAATTAAATTTCAATATGGAAACGTGTCCCTTTTAATTAAGATTTAATTAGAACGTTTCCTTATAAATAAGATTTCAATAAGGAAACGTGTCCTTTAATAAAGATTTCAATAGGACCGTAATAGTTAAAACTCAAAGTGTGGTGACATTTTAATAAAAATTTCATAAGGAACGTTTACCTTTTAAAAGATTTCGATAAGAAAACGTTACCTTTAATAAAGATTTCAATAGGGAACGTAAATTTAATAAAGATTCAAATAGCGAAACAGATCCATTTCAGACGATATCAAAGACAGTACTTTGAATACGATTTAATTAAGGAACGTGACCTTTAATAAGATTTCTCAGTAGGAAACGTGAACTTTTTAATGATATTATTAAATATCGAATATAAACTTAATAAGATTCCAATAGGGAACGTGAACTTTGATACGATATTCATAAAGGAATTTGATCTTTAATTGAGATTTCAATAGGAACGTGGACCTTTAATAAGAATTCAATAGGGAACGTGAACATCTTAATAAGATTTCAATAGGACCTGACCTTAATAAGATCTCGAATAAGAAACGTGGTTCCTTTTAATAGAGATTTCAATAGGAATAGAAAATTTCAATAAAGGAAAACGTGTCCTTTATAAGATTTCACTAGAGAACGTGACCTTTATTAAAAATTCAATAGGGAACGTTGACATTTATAATAAAATTTCATTCAATAAGGAACATTAACTTTTAATAAAATTAACGATAATGCCAATATTGCCTTTAAATGATTGCAATAGAACGAATATTAGTTAATTAAATGTATGAGAGAATTAACATTTTAAAAAGGGAACATTGACCTTTTAATAAGACTTCAATAGGAACATGACATTTAATAAGATTTTAAATAAGGAACGTGACTACTTCACTGAGAATACATTTATGGAATTTTCTTTTAAACATATAAATTATGCACTGACGCATCATAACACATGAGATGGGGTCGAACGACAAAATGAGGTATTACCTTTATAATAAAATTTTCGAAGTAGGAAACTTTACTGTTTAATAAGATTCAAATAGGAACGTGGACAGTTTAATAGATTGTCAATAGCCAAACATGACCCATTCACAATATCATAGAGCGTTTACCATTATTTTTTTTTCACTCAGGTAAATGTAAGATACCTTTTAATAAAATTTTTGACATTTAGTTGATTTTGAATAGATTGCAATAGGGAACATGAACCTTTTAATAATTTCAATGGAACGTGAAACCTGTAATACGATTCAATAAGGAACGTGTCCGTTTAATACAGATTCAATAGAAACACATTTAGATATGTTTTTTTAGAAAGGGAAAAAATAATCTTTTTCAAATCCGTTTCGTAAAACCCTCGAAGGTAGGTAGAATAAATATATATATTTAAGATTTCAAAAGAACTTGACTGGGAAATTACTTTTTTTGGGAAAATTTAAGAGAAAATAAAATAAATAAATATTTACGTGTCTAGGAAGAAGGGAAGATAGGCGTGGTATTTATAAACAGATTGATATATTTTTATCTGTATTTATCGGAAAGAGAAAAATGAGAATCTTTTCGAAGTATCTATTGATTAGAGTCAATGGAAACTGGGGAGTTATGATGAATTAAAAGGTGGGGTTTGTTTAAGTAGTTTCGGGTGTTCTAAGGAGGTCCCGTGTAGGATCGAGATAAGAATTTAATGTCTCAGGTTGAGGTGGTTTTGCAAAATAGGAGGATGTGTGATGAATGATTTTGTGTTTAAGGCTTGCGTTACAGTGGCAAGTC
>JABUQX010059778.1:27500-32500 GCA_015478945.1 Trachelipus rathkii | reverse complement strand
CATTAAAAAACGTCAATTTAAGACACCTAAAACTATTATTAATAAATTCACTTTTCCTGCTTTTTGAAATTGCATTTAATGAAACACATTATTTTTTCAAATGCCGAAAATACCGTTAAACCACTTTTAAATATAAAAAAATTTTAAAAGTTAAAATACGGGAATATCTTATTTTTAAGAGTTCTTAAATTTGTAATGTGAAAATTTAAGAAAAGTATTTAGAAGTTAAATTTTTTATTAAAACAGGTTTTCAACTAATGAAATATTTATATTTAAAAACAAATATTGAAATTTCATTAAAACGTCAATTTACATCACCTTAAAACTATTAAATTCTTTTTTCTGCTTTTTTGAAATTGCATTCAATTATTCATTATTTTTTCAAATGCTGAAAATACCGTTAAAACTCAATTTTAAGAATTACCAAATAATTTCAAATGTTGAAATTTAGGAAAAATCGTACTTTTAAGAGTTCTACATTTGTAATGTGAAAATTTAAGAAAAAGCGTAATTTTATAAGTTAAAATTTTTTATTAAAACAGGTTTTCACAACTAATGAAATATTTGGTATATAAAAACAAATATTGAAATTTCATTAAAAAACATCAATTTAAGACACCTAAAACTATTAATAAATTTGCTTTTCTGCTTTTTGAAATTGCATTTCAATGAAACACATTATTTTTTCAAATGCTGAAAATACCGTTAAAAACTCAATTTTAAGAATTACCAAATAATTTCAAATGTTGAAATTTAGGAAAAATCGTACTTTTAAGAGTTCTAAATTTGTAATGTGAAAATTTAAGAAAAAGCGTAATTTTAGAAGTTAAAATTTGTTATTAAAACAGGTGCCCCTAAGATTGTCCATCTGAACACATTGAACTTTAGATCTATACTTCTTATTCCAGACCATAGTCTCACTACCATACAATAACACAGGTAACAACATACCCTCATGTAAGACTCTAGCGCACTCAAGACTTAGTCCCTTACATTCACCAACGATTTAATTGCACCAGCCACCTTCCTGCCATTCACAACTTTCCTACCACACTCTGTCATCCGTTCCCTTCTCGTCCAACACATACCCTAAATATTTAAACTCAGACACTTGCTCCAGCTGCTCATCATCTAACATAACTTCACTGAGGACCATCCCTCACCTCACAACCATAACCTTTACTCTATCTATCAAACACTTCAAACCCTCCTTTTACATACCCTGCCAGATCTCTCCACCAATCCTCTCATACCTATTGTATGCGGATGATTTGGTTCTGTGTGGCGAGTCTGAAGAGGGTTTGAGAGGATATATATATATATATATATATTAAGTTATATATATATATATATATATATATATATATATATATATATATATATATATATATATATATATATAGTATATATATATATATATATATATATATATATATAAAAAAGGTTGGGAGTTTTTCGTAGCTGTCAAGACAAGTGAAGATTTTCTTCGCATGGTTGGGCTAGCAACCTGGTCCTTTACTTTTTGCTTGTATTAATTCTTTGGACCAGTGTTAGAATCTGTTCCTAGAAGCAAGATCATCTTTGAGACCCTGGTGAATGAGTTTTGAAGCCTAATGAAAGAAGATGCTAGTCTCTACTGAAAGGGCGAAACTCTACCTGAGTATATAACCAGAGTGGACTGGCCTCTTTGAACAATTGAGAAAAGAAATGGTTTTCTAAAATGCTCTAGGGTTAAGAGTTTCTGGCCAAAAGAAGATGTTGGACCAACTGACAGGGCGAAAGTCCCTTCCTGGGAGTTGTTACATATATATATATATATAGAAGAAGTATATATATGCTATATATATATATATTATATTATATACATATATATATATATTATGTTGTTAGTTTATTTTTGGTTATAATATATATATATAGTTATATATATATATATATATATATATATATATATATATAATATTGTTATATATATATATATACATATATATATATATATATATATATATAATATTAAGTTATTATTATGTTATTATTATTATGTTTAAGTTTGAATATATATATATATATAGGTTATATATATATATATATATATATATATATATATATATATATATATATTATTATACATATATATATATTATATATATATATATATATATATATATATATATATAATATATATATATATATATTATATATATATATATATATATATATATATATATATATATATATATATATATATATATATATATATATATATATATATATATATATATAGATATATATATATATATATATATATATATATATATATATTATTATATATTATTATTATATATGAAGATATATGTTACATATATATACAGGATATAGCAGATTATATACATATTATTGGAAGGTTATATAGCATAGTTATATATATATATATATATATATATATATTATATATGTTATTATATATATATAATATTTCATATAGAAATTGTATATTTATATACATATATATTATATATTATGTTATATTATATTTATATATATTTTTTTCCCTATATGTTATTTATTGTTATTATTATATAAAAATAGATTTATATATTTAGAATTCAGTGCTTATATATATATATATATATATATTATATATATATATATATATTTTTATATATATACATATATGTATTGGAGCACAGGGGACATAATATATTTATATATTATATATATATATATATATATATATATATATTATATATATATATATATATATATATATTATATATATATATATATATATATATATATATATAGTTGTTAGTTATATATAAATATATATATATATATATATATATATAGACCTGTGTTCCCAGATTGCGAGATATGGACCAAACTCTTTTGCACCCCAAAAATCTCTTTCCCCAGCCTCAACCCATTTGAAAAAAAGGTTATATGTAGAATAATACTTGAAATTAATAATTCTCAAATTATGTTTAAAAAAACTAAAGCTTCTGAGCCATTTAAAGGGAAAGTTTGCTTCTCTTCTCTTCATAAATGAGATCTGCATCGCTGAAAAGATGCTCGCCATCGACACTTATTGAAGGGCATGCTAAGTATTCCCTGCCGAGTTCTGCAAGATGGGAAAAACTTTTACAATCACTCCATCAAACCAATGGATCTTTATCCAATTCCAAGAGTTTTTGCTTTTGATAATCTTCGATCAATAACAGAGTGTCCTTTGACACCTCTGAACAAGACTCTTCATCTCTGCTAGAAGCCAAAAGAACGTTCATGGATTCTGCAATGGTTTCGCTAACAGATAGTAAATGTGTGTCTCATGGGCGTAGGCATGGGGGGGGGCACTTGCCCCCTTCTAAAACTTGGCGTGATAAAGTTATGAACTTATATGTTTGCCAGACGACGTTTTTAAGGGTTTAGTAGTAGAAAACTGAAAAAAATACATCAATCGATAGATAATGAAGTAGTAATTACTAATTACTAACGTATTATATTATTTTTTCTTAAGTTTTAATGTTTTCGTTTTCATATTAGCTTAAAGTCAACTAGCTTTGCTTCTACAGCTGGATTCTTCCGGACATTATTCCGCTAGAAGAATATGTCCATAGCATTTGGCCTGCCAAAGCTGTTAAATCAATCTCGGAAGGCGTACCCGTTGATATTCAGTTGCAGACAACACATTAAAAAACAAGTGCAGAAAATAAAAGAAATATCACAGCAATTTTGAAACCATAATTATATATATATATATATATATATATATATAGTATATATATATATATATATATATAGTATATAAGTATATATATATATATATATATATATATATATATATAGTAATATATATATATATATGTTATATTATTATATATATATGTATATATATATATATATATATATATATATATATATATATATATTTATATATATATATATATATATATATATATATATATATATATATATATATATATATATATATATATATATATCATTTAATCTTATTCCCAAATGAAACCGCTAACAGATTTTATTTGTGTGTCTGTTTCTGCAATCTTTTTCTTTTATTGGTTGTTGAATAGCAACATTCATCACACATAAAGTACTAAATAATTTTTAACCCTTGTGAAACACGTGGATCGCTATATGGTTTTTGTATCTAGAACCAGAAAGTTACTATTGCAGATACGTAATCGTTTTGCAGATTTTGAAATCTATTATCTATCTCCAGCATAAGTGTCTCTGTCAAAAGTCCCTTATTTTTAATAGCAGCATTTAGCACATCTTTCATCAAATACATCTGAAAACTCCTCTGACAAACAAGAATTTTCTGAGATAATAGTCTTAGTTACCTTCTCTTTAAACGGTTTAAGAAGAGTAATACAACTACCTAAAATCGTATTATCATACCTGTCAAGCCTTTCACTTTTGTGTTTGTTCGAAGCATATGGGAGACAGCTTCATTTATTTCTCCCATCCTTTCAAGGCATGTACCAACTACTATTCCAACGAGTCTGAACATCTTGGTGTTACAGTTGATGAACATTTAGTCTCATAATTCATAATTGAATACACAAAAATTCATGCGGATGCGAATGCAAATGCGGATGCGGGTAGAGAAAATTATGCGGATGCGAATATCTGCTACACCTCTAGTCTTACGGTATTTTACCGTATAGCATTGAGATTAGATTCATTGGAAAGTGGTATATTTTTTTATTCTCAAAAGCAAGCGAAAAAAATAGTTGAAACAAAAAATGTTTTATTGTAACTTTGTAAGCATTAAGCCGAGTCAGAGTCGAATTTTAATGGACTGCTGGAGTTTGGTCGGAGTCGAAAATTTTTGTTATGGAGTCGGAGTCGGATTTGGAGTCGAAAACTAAATTTGAATTCTAGTCATAGGAAGAAAATTCATGATTCTCTTCGTCTGATAGCAACGGGCTGAAAACCCCCTTCTATTATACATTTCTTTTCGTGAATGGTGGTGATAA
>JABUQX010059778.1:15000-17500 GCA_015478945.1 Trachelipus rathkii | reverse complement strand
ATAATAATAATAATAATAAAAATAATAATAATAATAATAATAATAATAATAATAATAATAATAATAATAATAATAATAATAATAATAATAATAATAATAATAATATAATAATAATAATAATAATAATAATAATAATAATAATAATAAATAATAATAATAATAATAATACACACACACACACACACACAATAATAAGAGTAATAATAATAATAATAATACACAATAATAATACAATAATAATAATAATAATAATAGTAATGAATAATAATAATAATAATAATAATAATAATAATAAACAAATTAGGTTATCGGTAGAATCAGGAACGTAATTCCATCTTAAAAGTTAAGCTTTATCAGATAAAATTGATTCTTGTTTCTTCCAAATTTACATCAACAGTTTAAAATTAGAGCAGCAGTTATATATATATATATATATATATATATATATATATATATATATATATATATATATATATGTTATATATATATATATATATATTAGTGATTTGAATGGGCGGGGGGCTTTTCAGGCTTTAAGTTAACAAAATTTTTTACATATACATTAAAAGAATGACTTATGAAAGCAAATTTATATATAGCATGTACATCGTGTTACATTTTAGCCTCAATCACGTGCGCTGTAAATTACATGCAATTTATTTATTTATATACGTTAGTAGAACATTTGATTAATCCCGTTGTCTCTTCTTCGGTTAGTGCTGACTCTCTCAGAATCCAAAGTTCCACCTTCATTACTGTGAGTCATAGAGCTTTTTTATTCATGGCAGTCAAGGGTTGGTGATCCGACTGTAAAGATGAATTCTTCTGTAAAGGTATGGTTCGAACTTTTTGATTCCCAGTAACAATGCAAGCGCTTCCTTCTCTAAAAGTCGAATCTTTGCTTTGTCCCTGAGAGTTTCTTGCTATGCCACACAGGTGTAACATGCCGTTATCTTCTGGAAGGGAGGACAACTGAGTGATGAATCTGACGCGTCCACCTGCAGTGTGAAGGTCTTATCTCATACTGTTTAGAACTCAACGCTTCTTTGAGTTTCAATGAACGCTTGATGAAGTCTCCAATCTACTCTGTGGATTCTCCTTTTGCGAGGTTCAGAGAGGGGCGGCGACTGCATAGTCTTTTACGGTAGTCCCAGTAGTATGCTGTGAGACCTAAAAATGAAGGCACCTGTTTTTTTAGGTGGCTCCGGTATTCTCATGATATTATCATCGTGGAGACCCTTGTCTCTATTTCCAGTATGATGCCCGCTACTCCACGTTGAACGACGCAAGCTCTCACACTTAGTATACAATCCTTCTTCTTCAACCTTTAGTATACATTCTGAAGAGTATTCAAATGATCAAGCCAGGTCTGGGAATGGATAATGATGTCGTCGATGTAAAAGACATCATTATACCCATCCAGTATTCTCCGCATGGCTCTCACAAATGTGGCTCCCTCAAAAAATTTTCCAAACTGACACTTCTCTTTCTTATGCTTCTTGTAAACTATCTCCTTCAACTCACTCCACCAAGTATCATCCTCCGGTATCTTCTGATCATCTCCCATATTTTTCCCACACTACAACAATTTTCAACATTTTTATTACTATCTTGATTCCACTTCTTCCTGCACGCTTCTACATACGCACTTGTATATTTCTCTTTGTACGACCTTCCTTCTTTCATCATATCATTCTCAAACATTCTGGTGTCTCCTTCTACATATTTCTTATATTTCTCTTTGCATGATTTTTCTTTTCCTATCATATCATCTTCAAACTCTTTGAGGTCTCCTCTTACATAATTTTTCTCAAATTCTATATTATGCCCTTCAATTTTGGTAAACGCCGGTGTCACTTCTTCGTAACTACATCTTCGTCTCACTTTTTCCGATCTCTCTTTATTTACTCCATTATTCCTATATCTATTATCATTATTCATTTTTCTTCTTTTTGTCAAAATTCTACGACATACCATAATCACCGTTTTCTTTAATTACTCTATGAAATTTATTCTTCAATTATTTTTATCTTTTGCTTGTGGGCACTCTTGACTTTTCTCTACCAAATGGTAAAGCTGAATATATTTTCCAATTTCCTCTTTACATTGTGACATTTCTTCACAACTTTCTTTTTTATCATCTTCATTTTCCCCTTGTTGGTGTATCATATCTTCTTCTCCACTCTTAGTGTCGCTTAGGCTTTCTTTCTGCATAGAAAACTGAACAACATCTGATAAATTATTATTCTCTTCATCTTCTGCCCTTAATATTATCGCCGAAGTACCTACTTCATTCTTGGCATTCTGCCTCTAGTGTGACCTTCTCTGGCTGATTTTCTATCACACTTTTATACAATATACCATTTCTTAAAATATACTTTTTCTCATCTTTTTCACCTGTCTCCATATTCTTTGAAGAGTATTGTCATTTTTTGTCGCTCCATGAAGACTTCAGATCGCGCATTAACTCCACAATTTGTCCATCCTGCGCCTCTTCTAT
>JABUQX010059778.1:0-10000 GCA_015478945.1 Trachelipus rathkii | reverse complement strand
ATCTGAAATACAGTCGGATGTCGGATGGTCCGTCATTGGTGAACTGAACGATCTTGTATGAAAGTTGTATTTGTTCCCAAAGTTGTCCTGAGCTGTTGGCTTCGAGCGTTAAAATGAAAATATGACACTGGACCATGCACAAGCAGTAACATTTTATTTCGATAACAGAGAAGCAGAGCTGGGGAGGCTCTTCCAGTCAAGATGGTAACGTTGTGTATTGCAGTGAAGTTGCAGGCTACTACTCGCTATGGGGACTCCCAGCATACGGTGCAGGTGAGTGGCGACTGTTTATTGACACTTCAAAAGAGCAGTTTAAAGTGTTGTGTTGTTACCACAACCGGCAACCAGCGTATGCTTCGGTTCCGAAGTAGGTACTCTTGTACGATGAGAGAGGAGTATGCAAAAATTAAGATCAATTGGAGAGCTACAATATCAGGTACATGGATTGTAAATATGCGTCGACCTTTCAAATGGTAAACATTTTGCTCGGGCAGCAAGCAGGTTTCACCAAAATATCCCTGCTTCCTGTTCTATTGGGACAGCCGGGCGGCAAAGGATAACTGGACCAAAAGAGAATGGCCACCCAGGGAAACCTTGCCGCCAGGTGACAGGAACATCGAACGTGAACCACTTGTACAGAGAGAAAACTTCATCTTACCTCCACTACACATAAAACTTGGTTTGATTAAACAATTTGTGAAGGCTCTGGACCATGATGGTTGAATGCTTCCGCTATATATGCTCATCGTTTCCTGGTCTGAGTGACGAGAAGAAAAAAGCTGGGATTTTTGATGGCACACAAATACGGACACTCATCCGTGATGCTGCCTTTGCTACAACAATGACTGTGTTAGAGGCAAGAGCGTGGAATGCAATTTTTCAGATGTAACACAGAATTTTTCTGGGGAACAGGAAAGCCGAGGAAACCACTAACATTGTACAGGAAACTGCCTAGGACAGTTTCATTCTCAGGATGTTAGAATGAGTTATTAAAGTTTGCCACTTCTTACATTTGCTCACCTAAGAAAATTTCCGGATAACCTAGGCGATGTTAGTAATGAGCAGGGTGAACGCTTCCATCAAGATCTAAAGTTCATGGAAGGACGTTACCAGCTCAAGTGGGATATCAATATGATGGCGACTATTGTTGTGGAGTTTGATGAGGGATATTCCAGACGCTATGGCACAGTAGATCGTCTACGAAGGGAAAGTTACTACCATCGTGGGTATGTTTACATTAACTAAAACCATTCCTTCTATTACATTCATTGTTGTCCCAAATTACTCTTTATTCATAGTTGTATTATATGTTTTTAATATTAATCTATCAAAAGACCATGTAAATCATATTCATTGCCGATTTGATTTCTCCCTTCATATATTAAAATATATATTAAGATATAAATATAAAAAGATATATTATATAATAATATAATATATATATATAATATATTATAATATATATGTGTATAATATAATATATTATATATATATATATATATTATATATATATATATATTATATATAATATAATGATATATATATATATATATATATATATATATAATAATATATATATATATATTATATATTCATAATAATATGACCCTCTTGAGAAAGGTAAAAATCATAAAATTTACAAAATCTCGTGTTACACACAAATAATCTGGATGAGTGAATGATGTGTAGAGTGCAAAAACCGATTACAGGTTTTGGAATCAGCCACATCGATATTCAATTTCGAAACCCCGTCAAAGAAATTTCATGTTTACCAGTTGATATATACAATAATTAAAACAAAAAGTAAATAACTATTCTTACCTATAGCAAACTTATCCTATTAAAATAATTTAAAATGAAAATGAAAAGTTGCGTAGTTGGAAGATATTAAACTAAAGTTCATTTGAATAAGCTCTAACCTATTTCTTGTGGCTTCATAAATACTATTTCCTCCTGTTCTAAATACTCTTTTACTTTCGACTTATGCGTTTGTAGCTTGAAAGTAGTGTGAGCTATGTCAAATCATAAAAACTATTTCCAGTGTCTTTCCACCAATTGAAGGGAAAAATCATTGTCTACTGGGTCAAAGTAGGCAGGAACTATGATATGTTATTTCGATGTAATTCCGTAGTATGGCCTACAACTAGAATACCATCGTCAGAAGAATGGACTTTCTTTTTTTCACCTCTCACTTTCTTTTCTGTATGACAATTTTGATGCCACAATTTCTTAAAACAATCCATTAAAGAAGTGAAAATGAACCTTCACCTTCACTTTCCCCACTACGTGAGTCATCGTCAGCAGGAAGAGTCAGGAGCTAAATTTCATGCATTTCTTTCCATGCCTCAACGACCTTTATTTTTTTACTGATTCATCTGATTCATGTTGAAATATTAGTTGAATCGCAGATCTAAGAAAGTAGCACACACAAAGATTTATCACATAGCAAACTTAAAAGTCTTTTTTTCTACGATTTCTTTAGCTCTTCAACGAGTGTAAAGGTTCCACTGAAAGCTTTTGCTTTTAATTGCCTTAATTAAAAATAAGATTTATTAGCTAAAATGAAGGGATCACTTTGGCGACTGTTACTTCACGTGAATATGTTTGTTATTAGTGATGTCTATGTAATGGCTCAAGTAAATGGAATTATTTTGCCACTGAAAATCAGTCAAACATTTTCTGATGCATTCAGAGCGTTGTACTAATATGGAGAGGGGAACTTTTTGTTCAAACAATCTTTTTAAAGCATATCATAAGTTTGTTACAGGTGTAGAAACGTCGTTGAATGTGAGGTGTGATTGCGTTTGACATCAGCTGCATCGGTAAAGTTCTTAAGCTTTGCGGATGTCTGGTCGCGTTGCTGAAGGTGCGGTGGAAAATGAGAGGATTATGCTTCTTGCAAGTTAAATAAAATATCTTAAACGAGACTTCTGACATAATATTGGAATGTCATGAATGCATAGTTTTGCAATATTTGTTGAAATTAAAAAAGCTTGATAATTATAGCAGAGCCACTCTCCCTTTATTAGCCAGCTACCATGTGAGTGTGTGGCGTGTAAAGCCAGGGAGGGAAGATGGTGATGGGGTGCGAGGAAATGAGTCGGGACGGTCGCGCAGGCATTGCGTCCAGTGGTATCCCGATATCACATAAGATAATTTCTATTTATAAAATATTGAAAATTGTCAAAGGCCCTTATAAGATTCTGACAAATCACAAAGAATATTATCGCCATATGTGCTGTAGCGAAAGAAGAGATGCGGAATATTATTTTTATTTTCCTCGGGGAAAAAGGTTTTTCCTAAAATTTCAATATTTAAATTGAAAATAAACTTCTCCGCTTATGTTGACGTAATTTCATTGTTGAAATAAAAGCTCAAATATTCGGCCACGAAAGTGAGCGTTCGTGACATAGAGAATGTGGGGCGTCCTCGAATAACCGAATATTCGCGGATTTTGGCCGATAGGCGAATACCGAATACTTACCGAATATTTGGCACATCCCTCGGGAACTATAATATATATATGAGGAGTGATGGTATAAATATAAGGGTGGAGTAGTATATTATATACTTACTTATATAATTACTATATATAGCTTATGAATAAATTAAGGTATATTATATATATAAGTATAAAAATATATATATATATATAAGATATATATTATATATATATATATATATATATATTTACTATAATTTTAATATATGAAGTATATAGATATATATATATATATATATATATATATATATATAAATATAATATATATATATAATATATAATACTATAATCCACTAAAATTAATATATACACTTAAGATATTAGGATATATATATATTATATATCTCAATATATATATACAGATAAAACAATTATACATATTAATTATATTATAATTTATATATATATATAAGAATATTATTAACATACCTACTAAAGTATGGTTTACATATCTATATTAATAGTTAGCTAATAGTAGCTAATAACTATACATTATAGTATGTAGTTAATGAGGCCAGTCTATATATATATATATGATAATAAATAAAATATTCGGCGCTATATATATACTAATCACCTGGTGCAAAGGCTTAACCAATAGCGTAAGTGAAAAAACTATAGAGACACTTTTAAATGAAATATATTAATTTAGGACCAAAAAGTATTTACGAATTAATATGAGTAGAACCTAAAAATCCCACGTATTAAAACAAAAACATAATCAAAAAAAAATTCTGATATTTTTATTTTTAAAATAATGTAAGTAATAAATACAATACGTATTTTTGGGGTCTATTTTTTGGTATCATATATAAAAATTGTTGTTAAACCTTCCAATTATGGTCACGAGAAAAAGAAGAGGCGAATTTATTACGTACAGCGTATTTATGTAATATTTTGATTATATTTATCGAAAAATTTTACTAATTTTATGTACGTAGATATATGAGGTGTATTTGAAGTGATGAGAAGTAAAAAGTTAGAAGGTATAATATATATATATATATCTCATAATAATACAATAGAAAAGAAGTGTTATTATTTATAATGACTTTCCAAGTAGGCCCAGGCATTTTATTATGTGAAATACTATCTAGTGATATTTTTTAGTATCTGGGTTATTAAAAGGAAAAGTGGGTAAAAAAAAGTTAAAGACTAAATTTAAGTTTATATATAATAGTATATTATATATCCACTATTAATATATAATTAAATAAAATAAAATATATATATAATATAATATAAAATATAATACATAAAATAATTATAATATATAAATATATATTTATATATAAGAATATAAATATATATTATATTATTAATATATATACATTTATAATAATATAAAATATATATTATATATTAATTAAGGACTTGTGCTCTATGCAAAAAAAAAATATTTACACACTAATTTAAAATTAAAATCGTTTTTTCTGGTATGTCCATATAATCAATGAAACTGAAAGACATCTCAATTCGAGAGAGTCGGGTTTTTTTTTTTTTTTTTTTTTCATATCCGGCAAATATAACTCTGCCCGCCACCCTAGTTTTGCCGCTTTCTCGCCTATACACATGGTTTTTGGTTATATTAATTGACCATCTGATAACCCATATAATTTGGAATTTAAATTTAGCCTGTTTTTTTTGTGAAAAAAAAAAAAAAAAAATAAAAAATGTCCCCATATAAAAAAAATATAAGCATAAAAAAAAAAAACAGAAGCCATTAAAAACTAAATAAAACAACACAAAAAACATTAAGATCAAGAACCCTTGTAAAATCTTAAGCATTCCCTCTCAATAGAAATAATAAGTGATGGTGAATTTTTTGATAAGCGGTGAAAAGGGATATTTTTTCAACAACACTTCCCTATCTTAGAGTGCGAGAAAAAAAGACTGATCGTATATGGTCATACATAACCCAAAAGACAGGCTTCCTCGTTTTCCATTTATTGTAGCAGGTTTTTGATGCCAATTATTTGTCTGTTTCTATTTCAAGGAGGGGACAGGGAAATAAAATACTGAAAACCCACCCACGCCAAATTGCAAATCTCCTTAGGTTTTGAGCGCAGACGTGGGTTTTTTTAAAAGAGGAAGATTAAATACAGTTGGAAACACAGAAAGGCAAGAAGTTCCACGGAACAGAAGTGGCTGGAAGAATGAAGGAGGCACCACAACGAACGAGTCTTAGATATTTTCAATGGTCACGCAAAATTCATGTGCGAGAGCATGGAACCCCTTGTATTACAAGGGCGACGCAATGGAGGTGGAATGCTAGCGGCCAACTCCCCTGAGCAGCTACCGTTGTAGTACCTATAGAAAAGAGTGAGTGCGCCAACGTCACGTCGCAGAGAATAGATGTCAAGAGAGTGGAAAGTACGGGACAGTTTATTAGTCTCTTAGGCTTTAGACTCAACTCTATCCAATAGAAAGGTGGAGCCGGAGACTCCCCAAATGGGAGAACAGTACTCCAAAACAAAAGGGCAAATAAGGCCCTTATTAACTGCGAGTAGCTGTTGGCAGAAGAAAAAAATTTCTCACCAAGTCTGAACAGAAACTCCCAGTTCTTTGAGGCCATTTTTGCAACCGTTTTGATATGAGGTTTCCAGGACAATTTTGTTTTATGTTCGACCAAGAATGTTTATGTTGTCAACAGGTGAGGACGTTAGAACCGTCGAAGAAAATAGGGAAAGTTAGGTGTTTTATCTCCGACGAGTGAGATGTAATAAGAAGTTGAGTATATACAAAAATATTGAAATTTCCACAAGGATTGCGGACCGGACTACCCACACAGGAAATCCCTCTCCCAGGTCGCAAGAATAGAATCGAAAGCTGAAGACGAGAGGCAACTCTAGATGCAAAAAAGTGAGCAGATTTGAAATGAGTGGAAGAATGGGCCAGAGATTGAGTCGATCGACATAGAGTGAACACAGAGTCTGATGAAGTACTAGCCTTTGAGGAGTCGTTTGATGAAAGTTAAGAATTAAAGTGGAGATAAAACAGAACTTGAGGAACACCACAATTTTAACAGGAAAGGATGAAGAAGTCGCTCCCATCAGAAACGGGTTGCTGCAATATGGAGCGACAATGAGAGAAAACGGACTAAGAGTAAGCAAAAGAAGGAGGAAAAACCAAAAGGAAGGGAAGCTTAGAGCCGATCGAAGAGCCATCCTGTATGATCTCGAAAGAATGGAATGAAGACTCCAGATGATCCAGGAATATGAGATGTTTAAGAAGAGTCTTTCAAGATTAGAAAAAGCAAGTGGAGCAATGATGATTGACCGGTTAGTCGAAGGATCAGAACGGCTGCCCTTTTTCAGGGCATTGGCTGGAGGCATATGAGCGCTTCCAGCAGCATAGAGGAAATGTTACTAGTTATTAAGGCATAGGCGTTAGAGTGAACGAGGACATGGCCAGCTCCAGATAAGCACACTCCCTTCAAAACACTGGGGAAGGAGAATTTGCCATTTCGGGGCCACTAGCATTGCCCTGACGTTCATCAAGATCTCAGAATCCAATAGCACCCGATCATTGCTGTAAATGTCACTGAAGAGGCATAATAACCTGAACGAAGAAAGCAGGGTGGAAGGCGAGCTGGAATAATTACACAGGTATAGATATTAGATGAGAATAAGATAAGGTACCGAAAGAGATTAGCTCAACCTTTTCCAAGTTAGAGAAGAGTAGTTAGCTACACGAATCGTCACCAGACCGAATAATGGAGAAACAGAGCAGAATTTGCTATAGAGTTATTAGAATGTTTTCTCTTGCCAAGAGGCCAAGAAATTTTTATCAGTTAAGGAGAGCTCAAAGTAGGTGAAAACATATAGCAATTTCTTTTAGTTGGAAAGAGCGCTTATGTGCCTGCACGAGAAACACTAGAGACCTCAGCCTGCGATTCCGAGCAAGTGAATTGTCGGGAAATTATCAAAAGAGATAAAGAGTGAAATAGAGCGTGAACGAGAGTTTTTCCAATTGCCCAATTAGGCAATGTCTTCTCTCTCTGAATAGATGGACGAATAAAAGCGCAGAACATTCTCCACTCGAACCATGAATTATTGTGGAGAAAAAGTATTTAGTTGAAGAGTAGGAATTAGAATCTTCGCTCATACCTCGATGATTCGGGCCCCTCATCCTTATTCAAGCAAGTGCAGCGAAGCTCCTCCGAGTCAAAGAGTCAAGATTCACAATCGTCACAAGCATAGCTCTCTGAGCATAAAAATAAGAAACGACACGCTAAACATGCCCACTACTACACCAATTTAGTGACCCGATTATATAAGTGCCAGAATAGTACGTTTGGGGTTCAATGGTGGAGAAATCTGTGAGAAAAAGTATTATAAAATTAAAGAAGACATATACAGAATATGTGGTCAGAAGTTACCAATAATAGATAAGAGAGGAGATAATGGAAGAAAAAAAAAAATAAAATAAAAATAAAAAAAAAAAATTGAAATATATGATAATAATATTGGTAAGGGAAAAAAAAGTAGTTAAGTGAAAAACATAAAATACAAGAACGAGTATCAAGAATTATATGGTAGAGAACGCATCTAGGTAATATTGTAGTAGGTTTCTATAACTAGTAATCAAAGATCAGTTTAATAAGTAATTATAACTTGTTAAATATAGTTTTGGCCATCCTCTCCCTTCCTTGCAATCGGATTGATGAAGAGGGAGACCCAATTCCACTCAGTGGATTGTTTAATATCGGTTCGAAATCAATACCTAAATATGAAAGATCTTCAGGGCATTTGGATGGGAAGCAATAAGTTAAATAGTCCATGAAAGTAGTAAAGATTAATTTACAAAAAAGAGAAGAGAGTGAAAATACTGTTCCATCTAGGGTAATAAAGATAAAGTAGCTAGAACATAAGATTAATATGGATAGTATATGGTAGTTAAGGGAGAAGATTTTAAAAGCCAATAGAACATCCGGAATTAGGAAGATTCTAATAAGATTCTTCAAAGAGCAGTGTTTGCAGGCAGTGTTAATAGAATAATAATAACATAGAGCCATCAAAACTAACCACCATATAATCTGAAATTAATAGAAGAAGTTATAGTTGGTTAGATTTTAAGTTATTTGAAAAGAGAATACCTCTGGAATATGCTGAGTCTCATAGACAGTATAATAAAATGTTATAAGTAGCAGGGAGTATAGCTAGAACTGGTAGATATTGCCACGATTTTCTAATTGACTAGTTAAGCTATTTCAGGCCACGGACGTTGGCAAAAGTCAATAGAGAATTAACCCATGCCTTGCGCTCTCACCACAAACATCTTCTACTGAATACCAAGATCATATCAAAACAGACACCACATCTAACAAACAAAACAAGGCCCACTCACAATCGACCAATACACAGCCCACCCAAAAGACCCACTGAGATCTGCGGTTTTTACAAAAAAATAAAACGCTGCCAACAAATGAAACACGCACACATCAAACCAACAGATATAACATATATACTATATATATTAAATATTATAAATACATATATATATATCATAAAATATATAATAAAATACTATAAAATATATATATAATATTATATTTAACTTATATAATATATAATATCTATATAATATATAAAATAAATAATTATATAAAATATATATATATATTAATATATATAATACCATATAATAATATATATATAGATAAATATAAATATAATATATATATATTATATAAAATATAATTATAATAATATATATATATAAAATATCATATAATATATATATAAACTATAATAATAAACTATACTATACTATACTATATTATATATACATATAATATAAGTATATATATATAATATTATATATATATTATTAATTATATAATATAATTTATTATATATTATAATATATATTATAATATAATATATCATAAATCATACTATATATATATACTATAATTATATATATAGAAAATATATTAAATATATATATTATATATAATAATAATATATATATATAATATAATATATATATATATATATATATATAATATATTATATATATCTAATATATTGGGAGCTAGAAAAAATATTCGGAAATGTTTTATTGATAATACGTTACTAATATTCAAAGGACCAAAGTAAATATGAGCGAGATAAACAGAGTGGTAAGATTATAAAGAAATCATCTCTGCCTCTCTTATTACGCGGGAAGACTTCAAATAAACGCCACATATTTATTTGCTGAGAAGCGATAATGTGGTTATAATCGAACGACAATGAGAGAACCGCCAAAAGGGAGGCAAGCAACGGATATCGAATGAATATTAATTCCAGCTTCCATATCCCCATGCCAAACTCCATTAAGCACTCGATCTCGAAACGTAGAAGAGTTTTGTATTTACAATGTTAATATTAACGTATATATATAGTATACTCTTATACTATTTTAATACTATTGATATATATGTCTCACTCATACTCTACCTATTTATATAATCTAATTACATCACTATATTAATTCTATTTACTATCACAT
>JABUQX010059777.1:25000-37352 GCA_015478945.1 Trachelipus rathkii | reverse complement strand
CCTGCACCGCTATCAATCTGAAGATAAAGGTGGATAATATTGGAAGTCAGTGACACTCCGCGTAACGTATGACTCTGAGAGAGTGAGCAGAACAATGTGATTTGGCGCAGCAGGGCCGAGAGAATAAATAGGGTGCAATTAATTATGATGGGCAATGCGGGTATGTATTGGGGGTATGGTTTTGGCCCACCTTGGCCAAGGATGAACCCTCTACATTGACAGATACTGTACACATAGGGAGGCAATCCGTCGCCCGATCCAATCCCGCGAGCTAGTGGTTCCGTGAAGCTCTAGGGCGGTGGGATTTTCCTGTCTTGTGACCACGATTCTCACTATTAAGATTGTTCAGAGTGAGCTAGTTAGAGGCTGGCGGCTTTCTTTTCGACTTATTAGTCATTCTATTCTGCCTACTGCTTTTCTTTGCCGATGCATGACACGCACCTACCCCCAGTCTTGGGGATAAAGAAGAATAAAGAAGATATATATAATATAGTACTATATATATATATATATATTATATAATATAGTATATATATATATATATATTATATACAAATACGATACTACCTAGCGTAGATATATAGGTATATAGTAAGTGATATATAAATATAGAATACTTATATACCTTCTCATATATATGAGTTAGGTTAGTTTGTTGGACTACAAGACCGAACATATCCCAAATGAATATTTGCGGGCGCAGGTCCATTACCTGCCCGCGAGTAGGAGGGGTGTCTTTGGTAGGGGGAAATCTGTCTGTACAGTGTGGTTTTCTAATCATGTTGGGATTATAATGCAAGATTTCTAGGTTGATAGTAAACCCTTACTTCGCTGCCGTCAACTCATATTGGATTATTTCCAGTCATCGTGTTGACGCGTGAGTTCCATCCTGATAGAGCCGGACAGCAGAGTTAGAACGCAGGCGCCTGCAGCGGAACCGGCGCGCGCCCTAAATTGATTTGCCGCCCTCTCCGACTCCGGCTCCCATACATTTTAAAAATGTAGCCGGCTCCTGCACTCGGGCCTAGTAATAAGTACGAAGATCCCGAGTGACCCCTCCCTGAAAAGGGTTAAGTCGAGAAGGTATCTGGGCCAGTATGTTAGGTGTGTGTGCGTGCCTGTAAGAGCACGGCACACACGGAAGTACGTGACGAAGTCACGTATGTACGTAAGTGTGTTTGTCATGGTCTTTCGTGGGAGTTTTCATGTGACTGTTTTTTGATCAACTAGATGTCCTCGCACAGCCGCGAAGCAATTCGGTCGCTGGATGCAATGTGGATGCACTAAGACCGTCGGTTCACGTATGTGTCATGACTGACCTTTTCGTCTTGTGTCTGTCTGTCGTCTGTCCTGTTCTAGTACTCGCTTCCTGTTCTTGGTAACGGCGTCTCCACCCGCCCACCCAGCCACCCCCAACACTCCAGTAAGGCCTGTGCCCCCAACCCGCCCACTCTCAGAGCCTATTGCACCCCACCCTCTCACCACCAGCACGCAACGGCTCAGTCGAACTGACCTTCGTTTTGTTAGTATTGCTGTGGAGCAGCATTACCATTGATACTATCATGTTTGGTGTTGGGAAGTTGGGTACCTTATCTGTTATCACAGCTTAAAAAAACAGTTATAGTGCTTAGATAGATCCGTGGATTATTAATAAACGGTGTCTAAAGAACAGGTTTTAATGTGTTATCGGTTGCATTTTCTATGTGTAAATTGTCTATATCTGTGTGGATCGAGTTTTATGTTTTTAGTTTAAATATGCTCTTGGGGATGGTTGTGTTGGCTATGGGGGCAAAAACTGGCGTCGTCTCCCAACGATTATACATAGATTACTCGGAACATTTTCATTCTACCACCTCATACTTCTTTTACTGGTATGCTGTTTGGTCTTCGATGATGGTGGACGACTTTTGCTGCGCCCTACCAAACACAACCATCCCCGAAGGACATTACATACTGCACCATAACCCGATTCCACCAAGAATATAAAAATTTATACATAGCAAAATACACCAAGCGCATTACACACTATTTACCTTTGCCTGAGACACTTTATGAATATCAGGATCACAACCATAAAACCTTCTTTTACGTATGAACAGAAAGCGCCACTTCCAACAGCCCAACATACATTACATCGTGGACTCCACACATCTTACCAAAAAACCACCAACCACAGGTCGACAATCTGCGACTGTAGCTTAATGAGCTTGTCAATAATATGCTCGTTCCTGCCTACCTAAACAAAGCAAGACACGAATGGATGCTCAAAAAATCGAACATTCCAAAACGTAAAATATCCTCCTCGAGATATAAGTCAAGCGAGTATAAAAAGCCCAAGAACACAAATTCTATGATAATAAATGAATACCAAACACAATACCAAAAAAAAGAAAACTTAGCGTACCACATCCCAAACATTAAACTTATGCATCACTTACCAAAAATTACTACACACCACCACTTACAACTAGTTCGGTCTCCCCCCCCAAATAGCTATGTAATATAAAAAACTTGTACTAAAACCAGCCCAAATCACAAATGAAACCGATCCCTGCCATGTATATACAAAAATCCCGTGCAAATAGATGTGTACACAAAAATATTTCGTGGTGGAAACCAATAACTTCAACACGGGCAGATCCAGACGAGAGAAACGAAAATACCAGCAGTACATATGATCTAAACACAACATGATTGAAAACCTCCGCCTTATACAACAACAGTAGACCTCAAAGCAACAACCACCATACACATGAATACTGTCCATCTTTGTCAATGCATTACAACACACAACATTCAGCAAATCTGCCAGAAACATTTTGCACTATACAATCTAACTCGTGACCCGGCCTCAATATCTCTCAACCCGCACCGCCCCTGGGGGATCAAACTGATCGGACTATATACAGCACAGCACAAAGTTATCATGGAGCGAGTTTCAGCTCATTCTACAAAAGCAATCTCTTGGGTACGTGCGTCTCATCACCTACACAGCAGCTCCCCTCCTTCCTCGCGGCCGGTCTCATCTGCTCTCTCCTCCACACCTATCAATCGCTCTCGCGATCCTGACATAAGCGCACTAGTAAGGTGCAGAATACTGCTAACACGACAAGCCACTGTTCGTCGTAGCCGTGGACATCCAGATCCGCGACCAAGCAACAGCTGTTTCGCTCTCTGTTCAAATTGTGATAAGCTCGAAGCAAACGGTCAGTGCCAAACAATGACGAAAGCTGCGAGGCTATATCGTAAAAGAATCAAAAGATTTTTCTAATATTATGCTTTTCTTATTTTTATTTTAAATTCAAAATAAAATAGATGCTACATAGAAGCAACGCATAGGGTCTTTAATCACTTCCATTAGTATATATATATATATTCATAATTATATATAATAATATATATATATATAAATATATAGTAGTATATACATATATTTAGATATATAATAGGTGTATATATATGATATTATATATATACTATAAAAATGATTATTATATATATATCCGCTAGTATAATGTTATATACATGCATAATGCTTATATATCTACTATATATCTATATGATTATATACATATATAGTACTATAGTTACATCTCAAGATATATACTATATATTATATACTATATATATATCATTTAATATTATTAATAGTTATATATAATATAATATATACATATACTTTCCTTTATCAAAGAAAACTGTTGTGCATTACAATCCCGGATTGAATAGCATGATGAACGAGTAAGAAGACATACTCTTCTCCCGATTTATATACTTAATTGCAAATTATAATATAGTGTATTTCTCTATATTATATTTATATTTTTATTACTTTATTATTATCAATTATTATTATATATACCTATTATTTATTTTATTATTATTATTTAATTATTTTTTATAGCTTTTCATTATTTATATATTACTTGCGCCGTTCTTCATGCGGTTTTTTGTAACATTTGAGAAATATTTTGATAAACATCTTGGCTGGCAATTAAATAATTTATTATTAATTACATTAGTATTAAATTTTAATGATTTTTTTTTGGATACCTCTCTTCTCTCTCTCAGCTCTCTCTCTCTCTCTCTCTTCTCTCTCTCTCTCCTCTCTCTCTCTCTCTTCTCCTCTCTCTCTCCTCCTCTGCATTTTTTAAGCAATATATTTGTCTTTCGTTCCTGCTCCGGTTTTTTCGCCGTGGTCATTGTTTCTTCTCTCTTCTTCATCTCTTTTCAGACTGTTTGCGCTTTCTGTTTCGTTCTTTCTATCGGTATCTTATCTACTTTTCTATTCTATCTATCATCTATCTATTTATTCAGTCTATCTATCTTATCTATCATATTCCCCATTTCTATTTATCTATCTCTCTATCTATTATTATTGACTTTTTTCATATTCTTCTGCTTCTGTCATTTTATTGTGACGTCTCGAAGTTCGATTAAACATTTGTTTTACAATTGAAATTTTAATACATTGAATTGCTTAACCAGCTCATAATATCATATTATATATATTATTTATATACTATGTTATATATATAGATATGATATTATAGCTTATATATATATAATATTATTATATTATTTATATATATTATTACATTATATTATATAATGGATAGACCCTTATATATATATATAAACTATACTAATATATTAGTATATATATATATTATAAATTAATATATATAATATATAATATATATATATATATATATTATAACAGATTATATTATATATTATAGTATATATATTATATACTATTTACCTACTATTATATATAATATATGTATATTATATCTATATAATATTATATGTTTTATATATATAATCTATATTATATTATATATATATAATTATTGTAATATATATATTAATATATACTAATAGATAGATATATTATATATATCATATATATATATATATATATATACTACATTATTTATCTTCAACCTCCTTATTAATGACTTAAAAAGAAATTAAAAAAATATTTAGTTATTTCCCCTCCCGAGGCATTCGAAATTCAACTTCAAAATTTTCGAACCCCTTTCTTCAAATAGGAGTGTCGCCCTCCTCTCAATCAGATCTTAATTTTTACAGTATGACGTTTTCCTAATTGCTTGTTTCAGTCGTTCTAGAACTGAGAGAAGAGGAGTCGTTCGTTATTATCATGTAATAATTTCCTTTCATCTTTCTTCTATTTTAATAATGAGTTTTCCTATCAAAAGCTTTTTTGTATTAATTAATAATGATGAGATAAAAAATCGATTTAAAAAAGAAATATTATGATTGAATTTTATATATTTTATGATAAAAATAAAATAATATTGAACACATGTGATGTTATTAATTAGATATAAGGCTTTGGTGTCGATTATAGCTGATATATATATATGATATATATATATATAATACTATATATATATAATATATTATATAGTAATATAATATATATATATTACTAGTATATATAGTATATATATGTAATATTTATTATATATATATATATATAATATATATTATATATATATAGTCTAATTATCATATATCTTGATGACTACATATATATTTTATAATATAATTATAA
The DNA here is from genome assembly GCA_015478945.1 of Trachelipus rathkii. Lineage (NCBI taxonomy): Eukaryota > Metazoa > Arthropoda > Malacostraca > Isopoda > Trachelipodidae > Trachelipus > Trachelipus rathkii. Next base: position 31,768 of record JABUQX010059777.1, on the reverse strand, counting down.
ATCTATAACTATATTCTTTTACTACTACTACTACAATGATAATTATAGTATACGTGGTCTAACGTCAATGATATATGATAGTCATATCGATATATATATATATAATATACTATATATATTTTTTATATATTATAGTATATATCTATATATAGTATATAACTATATTAATATATATATGTATACTATTAATATCTAATATATATATATATATATATACTTAGTATATAATCATATAATATATATTATATGTTAATATTAATATATATATATATATATATTATATATATATGAGTAGATTGATATATATATTATACTATATATATATATATTATATATTATAAAATATATATATATATATATATAATATAATATTTATATTTGTTATATATGATATCATATATATATATTATATATATTCATATAATATAACTTATATATATATCCTAAATATATAATAAGTATAATATAATATTATTATTATATGAATCAAATCTATATTACCCTAAATTATGATATAAATATGCGAATTGTAATTTGGTGCATAACCAGGTGATAAATAAGATTAAAATTGTATATGTATTTGCTCTTAATAGCTATTGATTTATTTTAATCTTGCTACTAACTGAAGCCTAGTTGCCACAAGAAGAAATATATTATAATAAATATATATATTATACTATACTATATTATAATATAATATAATATATTTATATATATTCTAGTATATATATATATATTATTATATATATATATATTATATATAATATACTAATATTAATATTATATTATTAATAAAGAATATCTTAATATATATATATCATACATATATTTATTATAATAACTATAATACAAATTATATAATATATATCATCTTATATATCGATATTAATTTTAATGATATATATATATATATATATATATATATATATATATATATATATATATAATATATCCTCATTCGCCCACTACAGGACAAAGATCTCTCTCTTGGATGCTTCCAATGTTAGTCTTGAGTATTCCCTCACCAGTTTACTTTTGCATCTGTTATGATCTCGACTGTTCATTTTTATTCATGGGTGCTTCCTTGGACGGTTTCACATTTAATGGAAGCCTATTCAATATTTCCTCTGTCCATTTATCGTCGTTGCTTCTATCTACATGACCTGAGTATCTCAATTTCTGCTGTTAGAGTCAAACTCTCAGATTTACTAATTTTTTTGTCCGATCATATCCAATCTCCAATTTGTTGTTTGTACGTGTTACTCCAAGCATTAATTTTCTCTCAGTGATGTTCTTAGATTTTGCAGTTTTTGTTTCTGGGGTTCAAGTCTTCCAGACATTTATCTTTGTAGGTAATGCACTTACATTGTTGAAAAATATTTCTTTTTTGGAATGAAGAAAATTTATTACTGATAAATTTATAGATAATTGTGTTTGCTTAATATTATTATTTTTCATTTTTCTTCGTATTTTATTTATCTGTACGTGTATTCGTCAACTTGGTCTAGGATGGAATTGCTGGCCATTATTTCATCGGAAGTAATGTGGTTACTTTATTTTATTTGCATTACTGGCTCTGACTAGAACGGATTAGTTTGTTAGGGTTGCGGGGCGGTTACTACGACCTAAAAGATGTTTTGTGACATGTCCTTCTATGTATTAAATTTCTGATAAAAACTGAAGTTGGCCGGGATCTCATGATTCTTTTGGGAAAAGGGAGACTAGCCCAAGTGGTCGACAAAAGAAAATGGTCGACAGGTCAAATGGACGACACAATATCAAAATAATTTCCCGTACAGCCCGCCGCAGCGTTTATGATAGGTTAAGTTAAAGTTAAGTTAGGTTAAGTTAGGTTAAGTTAAGATTTGTTGGATTCGTTAGAGAAAACTCTATATAACCAGATTTTGTTTTTACCAATGTCGACCATTTGACCTGTCGATCATTTTTCCTGTCGACCATTTGACCTGTCGATCATTTTTCCTGTCGATCATTTTCCCTTTCGATCATTTTCCCTGCTCGGCATTGTTCCTTGTCGATTCCAATTTTCTTGTCGATTGTCTATTTTCGCCTGTTCTTGATTCAGTTTGTCCTATGTCGATCCGTTTTTCCCTGTCGATCATTTTCCCTATCGATCATTTTTCTTGTCGACCATTTGGTACTAGCTTCGGGAAAAGTTATTTTTAAGTCGCTGAACTTTATTAATACTGCTCTTTTGCCAATGCCAATATATATGAAAGTATGCAGAGAATGTGGTCTCCCGTCTTCAGCACTTGGCAACTGAAGGACACGTAAGTCCCTCAAACTTTTCTCACTTTTCTGAGACGCTATATCTGACTGGTCCATCGTCAGCCAAAGGTCTTGTCAAAAGTTTTGTTACAATTTTACTCAGGGTATGCATTTCATTTTTGCCAGAGAAGGTGGGTATGTCTAAGATAATGAGAGCAATGTCCAATTCTCATGCATGGCTCGATGGTTGAATTGTCTTAGCATTTTGAAAAGCCACAAAAAGTTTTGGATCCATTAGGAATTCCTCAAACCCATTTCTTGGCAGTAATTAGCCTATATATTATGATATCTACTTATATTATATATATATATATATATATATATCTATATATATATATATATATATATTATATATATATATATTATATGTCTATTTATATATATATATATAATTATCTATAGTTATTATATATATATACAAAATTTCATTATGTTTGAGACAAGTCTATTGCGTCTCATTCTAGCGGTATTTATTTAGTAGATCAATTTATCATCCCGTTCCATATAGACTAATTCGTTTATCATGTTCTTTTTAAATCAAGTCTGTATTATTTAATAGAGTGCATAAAGAGGTTCTCTGTTGCCCAACCACCGATTGACTAAAGTCGGCACACACGTCGTGAGAGAAAGAAGATTCAACCGGGACGTATTTCGCTGAGTTTTTAATTAGCGACTTTTTCTCGTTGGTCGCGAAGGAGACATCAGTCTTCTTCTTAAACTTGCGACATAACTGATCATTAAACACAAATTAAAAAAATAAAGGCAACCAGTCGTTAAAGTAATATATTCATCAAGGCTGCTTCTGCATGTCTACTTTCTTTTTATTTCTTAAAAAAAATGACTAGTTTTGAAATTTCAGCCGTGATTTTGTAAATTCGTTTATAATAATAAAGAAAAGAACTGGTCCTAAGAAAGAAGAGAAATGATTAGCCCATTGTTTACTATCTAAAATTAAATTACACCGAAATTATTTAATCAAAAGAAGATCGTAAGAAAAATCTAGTTACGAGTCGAACTTAGAAAAGGTCAAATTAGGAATATTTGTAAAACTACTTTATTTCTATCTCATAATTTTAGCTGAACGATATTTCTTATATATATAATTATATATATATAATATTATATATTATTATATTATAATAAATATATTAGATATATATATTATATATTATATTATATATATATATATATCATATATATCAATATATATATATAATATTTATATATTATATATATATCCTATATATTATATATATACTAGTATATATATTAATATGATATAGTATATATATATTTAGTTATATTATTACTTATATATATACTGATTATATATATATATATTCTGAACTTATATATCATTATATATATATTATATATATATAAGTATATATAGTCATATATATATTATATATATATAATATATATATATATATATATAATTTATATATATATATCATATATACTATATATATATATATTATTAATATATATTATTATATATTATATATATCGTTATATATATTATAGATATATATACTATATATATTATATATATATAGTATTATATATATATATATTAGGATATATATATAATTAATATATTAATTATTATATATATTTATTATATATATATTATATATATATATATTTTATATAATATTATATTATATTATATATATATTATACAATATATATTTATATTTATAGATATATTAATAATAAATATATGTTATAATATATTATATATATAATATACTCTATAATATACTTATATATTTATACTATATATTATAATATACTATATATATATGTAATCTATATAATATATAACTATATCAGTATATATATATCTATATATATAATAACTATACTATATTATATATATATTATATATATATAATATATATACTGATATATAATAGTATACTATCTATATATATATATATATATAATTAATACTATCATAATAAATCATATATATAGATTATATAGATATATATATATACCTATATATATATATATATATATATATATATATATAATAATATGTATTTAATATATTATATACTATTATATATAGTATATATATATTATTATATATATATATACTTATATATATATATATATATATATTATATAACTATTATATATATATTATATATATTAATATATCTATTATATTATATATATATATATATATTATTATTATATATTAGTATATATATATATATAATCTATTATATATTATATATAATATATATAATTATATAGTATATATATATATATATATATATAATATATATATATATATAATATTATATTATAGTATATATAATAATATATATATATATATATTATATATATTATAATATATTATATTATATATTATTATATATATATATATAAATATATATATTATAACGATATTTATGATAAATGATGCACTGGCATGTTGCAACCAGGCAAGTATTAGAGATAATATAGTAATTAAGTATAGTCATGAGCGTGATTTCAGCTGAAAGGTTTTTCTTTCTTTTTTGTATAGTTCTTCATTACAATAGATTTGCAAATGTGAAAAGAATGTGATCAGTTAATGATATTAATTTCCAGTGTAAAAAGAAAATAATGGATAAGTAACATTACTTTTTATGAAAACACAATTAAAATAAAATCCGCATTAATTTTTAACTATTACACTCGGCAAAGCGACCGGCTAAATTGATACATGATTTAGCCATGTGGGCATGTTGATTATTATGCTCTGCCTGAGCTTTGGTTAAATCGCTGTTATAATTTGAGGCGCAACTTTGGAATAATAATTTTGATTACGTTAGACTAGTTAGTTTTACAAAATAATATTTTAATAATTAGAGTTCTTGACTAAGCTTGATTCATATGGGACAGAAATATTCAACGCATTTTAAAGGCACTTTTCCCATCTGTAGTCCTTTAATCCTGTGTCCATGGTCTTAGACCGCAGTTCGGCAATGCCGCTACGCTCCTACCCGCGCTTTACAATACAAATGTGGCCCGTCCCATTGGCTGGCACAATATAAAAAAATTTAAATTATAATAGGCACGGCATCTGTTCTGTATGTGCCAAACTGTGAATGTATTTACTACATATATTACTATATATATATATATATATATATATATATATATATATATATATATACATGCATTATATATAATATATTACTACATATATAGCTATCATATTATCATATGATTAATATAGTCATCATCTATATTAATATTATATTTATACTATAACCTATTAATATATACTATATTAATATATATAGTAGGCTCCTGTTTATGTTTTTACAGACCTCCGTCAGTTTGATTTTTTCTTGGTTTTTTTTTTCTAACATTATTGATAGTGGATATGATTCATACAATGAATGTTCAGACTATTAGGTAACGTAATTAAATTATAGAATTTTACATAATTATTTTAAAAATTACATTTATATCAATAAAGATTTTTAAAAAATGAAATATCTCCGAAAAGTCTACGACACTTAGTGAGAAAACAAGATTGATATTTCAGCAATTTGCAGCGTAACTTAATAGCTTATGTAGTAAAAAATGTAAAAAAACAAAAAAAAAGATCAAAAAAATTATTTTTTCATAGATATTAAAATATCTCGAGAAGTACGACACTTACAGAAAAACAATTACATAATTGGAATCAGCGTATAAGTTGGTATTACAAAATTTGTGAAAAAAAAAAAGTAATCAAAAAAAAAAAAAAAAATAATTACGGGGGCTCGAGCCGACGGGGACAGAGGCCGGGACGTTTTCCAATTAACCCGTAGGGAGGGCGGAAGGAACCCCGCGTGATATACCCAAATACCAAAGCGCGGGGGTTCCGGAGGCCCTCCCCGGAGGAGGGGGGAAATAGTCCTACCCGTTCGTTCCCCCGGAAGGCCGAGAGAGCCCAGACTCCTGCTATCTTTGCGGTTTACCCTTGTGGTATCCTTTAGTTAAAAAAAAATAAAAGAAAATTTGTAAAGTGACGGAGTGTTGTAAAACCGTAATGGATCCATATTTATATTTCTTGAATCATGTCCGTTCCCACCCCTTAAATTGACTGTTAGGGTCATATTAAAAGAAAGTTATATAAAAAAAAAAACAAAAAAAAGAAAATCAAAGGCCACATTCGTAAACTAAACATGTCCTATATATATATTATATATATATATTATTAATATAATATATATCATATAATATATATTATATATATATATAATATATTAATTAATATATTATAATATAAACTTTCTTTTAAAAGGATGTTTAACCGAATATATATTGACCGGAACGATATAATCGATTTGTTTTTTCAATTATTTCAAGGGCATTAGAGCCGCAGAGTTTGCCAAGACAGTTTTTCTTTTTTAACTAGGGAATTACCCAAGATTAAATCGCGAAGATGGAAAGAGTCAGGGTCTCAGGCCTCGCGGGGGCGCGCAG
>JABUQX010059777.1:0-20000 GCA_015478945.1 Trachelipus rathkii | reverse complement strand
GAAATACCGTGCGCCAGAACAAGCTGCCATTTCGCAAGCGGTACCAAGTATTAAGCGGTGATAGAAGAAGGAGTGACTGGCGAGGTAATCTTTGGATGCCACCTCCATTTGGCATCTCCGAGGTAACGCCATCGAACTCCTGTATTAAATTTAAAATTCGAATGCATATGTAATTGTGCAATGTGTGAAGACCGGCAGGGGGAACTAAATGCCAACTGAACAAGTCGCTAGCGCTTCCATTGTAAGGATGATGCATTCCAGAAACACCCAAATAACTGTGGAACTAGAGTTAAAAAAAAGTTCCAGTCCAATTTATCACTCCACTTGCATAGTTTTTTTTTGTTCGGACGGTGCATACGTCTCTAACCTTCCCCGTTTCCAATAATCTTAAAGGTAATTCCAAGTACTGATGTCGTCGCTGATAACCGTATTCACAAATGTGTAATATCAACAAAATTTTAGAGATCCACACCTCATCTATCTGTTTCAAAGATCTGTATCAGCATCAAAACAATTTTGAAAGTTTAGCTTTTATCATGATTTAATCTCAGGCCTCAAATTCATTTACTCTTTTAAACGAACTATTGTACTATTCATAGACCATAAAATTATCTCGGAAATCGGAAACAAATATTTTGAGTATCAAATTATTGCTGCATATTTCAATCACTTCTTAGTTCTTTAACATGATCTAAGAAAGATACAAGGAAAGCTTCAATAACCAAAGTTGAGACGCAATGGAGAACATTACGATATACAAATGGCATAACGTACATTAGATGTAGAGGGTTTGATCTTGTATGTAAGATCTGTGAAAAAAAAATTAAAATGAGATAACACGAAATTATTAGATCATGGCAAATACTATTGAAGCTCTTAACTAAAAAATGAGTGATACCAAAATGGTTTTCTACTAAAGAAATCACTAAGAATAATTGTTAAATGCAATAAAGGCATCGGAAATCCCAATTGAAATCCTATTAAAATGTCACGTTTCTAATTAAAAAGTCTCGTTCCCTATTGAAATATTAATAAAAGATCACATTCCTTATTGAAATCTTATTAAAAGGTCACGTTCCCTATTGAAATCTTATTAAAATGTCGCTTTTCCTTATTGAAATATTATTAAAAGGTCACGTTCCTTATTAAAAGGTCACGTTCCCTATTGAAATCTTATTAAAATGTGACGTTCCGTATTGAAATCTTATTAAAAGGTAACGTTCCTTATTGACATCTTACTAAAAGGTTTCGTTCGCTATTGAAATCTTATTAAAAGGTCACGTTTCCTATTGAAATCCTATTAAAATGTCACGTTTCTTATTAAAAGGTCTCGTTCCCTATTGAAAAATTATTAAAAGATCACGTTCCTTATTAAAAGGTCACGTTCCCTATTGAAATCCTATTAAAATGTCACGTTCCCAATTGAAATCTTATTAAAAGGTAACGTTCCTTATTGAAATCTTACTAAAAGGTCACGTTCGCTATTCAAATCTTATTAAAATGTCACGTTCCCTATTGAATTCTTATTAAAAGGTCACGTTCCCTATTGAAATTTTATTAAAAGGTCACGTTCCTTATTTAAATCACATTAAAAGTTCACGTTCTCTATTGAAATCTTATTAAAAGGTCACGTTCCCTATTGAAATCTCATTAAAAAGTCACGTTCCCTATTAAAATCTTATTAAAAGGTCACGTTCCTTATTGAAATCATATCAAAAGTTCACGTTCCCTATTGAAATCTTATTAAAAGGTCACGTTCCCTATTGAAATCTTATCGAAATCTTACTAAAAGGTCTCGTTCCCTATTAAAATCTTACTAAAATGTCACGTTCCCTATTGAAATCTTATTAAAAGGTCACGTTCCTTATTAAAATGTTACATTCTCTATTGAAATCTTATTAAAATATCACGTTGCCTATTGAAATCTTATTAAAAGGTAACGTTCCTTATCGAAATCTTATTACAAGGTAACGTTTCAAATTGAAATTTTATTAAAATGTCACGTTCCCTATTGAATTTTTATTAAAAGGTCCCGTTCCCTATTGAAATCTTATTAAAAGGACACGTTCCTTATTGAAATCTAATTAAAAGGACACGTTCCCTATTGAAATCATATTAGAGGTCACGTTTCCTATTGAAATCTTATTAAGATGTCATGTTCCCTATTGAAATCTTATTAAAAGGTCACGTTCCTTATTAAAATCTTACATTCTCTATTGAAATCTTATTAAAATATCACGTTCCCTATTGAATCTTATTAAAAGGTAACGTTCCTTATCGAAATCTTATTAAAAGGTAACGTTCTTTATTGAATGAAATTTTATTAAAATGTCAAGTTCCCTATTGAATTCTTATTAAAAGGTCATGTTCCCTATTGAAATCTTATTAAAAGGACACGTTCCTTATTGAAATCTTATTATAAGGACACGTTCCTAATTGAAATCTTATTAAAAGGACACGTTCCCTATTGAGATCTTATTAAAGGTCATGTTCCCTATTGAAATCTTATTAAAATGTTACGTTCCCTATTGAATTCTTATTAAAAGGTCACGTTCCCTATTGAAATCTTATTAAAAGGTCAAGTTCCTTTTTGAAATCGTATTCAAAGTTCACGTTCCCTATTGAAATCTTATTAAAAGGTCACGATCCCTGTTTAAATATTATTAAAAGTTCAAATTCCCTATTGAAATCTTATTAAAAGGTCACGTTCCTTATTGAAATCGTATTCAAAGGTAACGCTCCTTAATGAAATCTTACTAAAAGGTTTCGTTCGCTATTGAAATCTTATTAAAATGTCACGTTCCCTATCGAAATCTTATTAAAAGGTAACGTTCCTTATCAAAATCTTATTAAAAGGTAACGTTCCAAATTGAAATTTTATTAAAATGTCACGTTACCTATTGAATTCTTATTAAAAGGCCACGTTCCCTTTTGAAATCTTATTAAAAGGTCACGTTCCTTATTGAAACCGCATTAAAAGTTCACGTTCCTTATAGAAATCTTATTAGAAGGTCATGTTCCCTATTAAAATCTCATTAAAAAGTCAAGTTCCTTATTGAAATCTTATTAAAAGGTCACGTTCCTTATTAAAACCACATTAAAAGTTCACGTTCCCTATTGAATTCTTATTAAAAGGTCACGTTCCTTATTGAAATCATATCAAAAGTTCACGTTCCCTATTGAAATCTTAATAAAAGGTCACGTTCCCTATTGAAATCTTATCGAAATCTAACTAAAAGGTATCGTTCGCTGTTAAAATCTTACTAAAATGTCACGTTCCCTATTGAAATCTTATTAAAAGGACACGTTCCTTATTGAAATCGTATTAAAGGTTCACGTTCCCTATTGAAATCTTATTAAAAGGTCACGTTCCCTATTGAAATCCTATTAAAATGTCACGTTCCCAATTGAAATCTTATTAAAAGGTAACGTTCCTTATTGAAATCGTATTCAAAGGTAACGTTCCTTATCGAAATCTTACTGCAAGGTTTCGTTCGCTATTGAAATCTTATTAAAATGTCACGTTCCCTATTGAAATCTTATTAAAAGGTAACGTTCCCTACTGAAATCTTATTAAAAGGTAACGTTCCAAATTGAAATTTTATTAATATGTCACGTTCCCTATTGATTTGTTATTAAAAGGTCACGTTCCCTATTGAAATCTTATTAAAAGGACACGTTCCTTATTGAAATCTTATTAAAAGGACACGTTCCCTATTGAAATCTTATTAAAATGTCATGTTCCCTATTGAAATCTTATTAAAAGGTCACGTTCCTTTTTAAAATGTTACATTCTCTATTTAAATCTTATTAAAATATCACGTTCCCTATTGAAATCTTATTAAAAGGTAACGTTCCTTATCGAAATCTTATTAAAAGGTAACGTTCCTTATTGAATGAAATTTTATTAAAATGTCACGTTCCCTATTGAATTTTTAATAAAAGGTCACGTTCTCTATTGAAATCTTATTAAAAGGACACGTTCCTTATTGAAATCTTATCCTAATTGAAATCTTATTAAAAGGACACGTTCCCTATTGAGATCTTATTAAAGGTCACGTTCCCTATTGAAATCTTATTAAGATGTCACGTTCCCTATTGAATTCTTATTAAAAGGTCACGTTCCCTATTGAAATCTCATTAAAAGATCAAATTCCTTATTGAAATCGTATTCAAAGTTCACGTTCCCTATTGAAATCTTATTAAAAGGTCACGATCCCTATTTAAATATCATTAAAAGTTCACGTTTCCTACTGAAATCTTATTAAAAGGTCACGTTCCTTATTGAAATCGTATTCAAAGGTAACGTTCCTTATCGAAATCGTACTGAAAGGTCTCGTTCGCTATTGAAATCTTATTAAAATGTTACGTTCCCTATTGAAATCTTATTAAAAGGTAACGTTCCTTATCGAAATCTTATTAAAAGGTAACGTTCCTTATTGAAATTTTATTAAAATGTCACGTTTCCTATTGAATTCTTATTAAAAGGTCACGGTCCCTATTGAAATCTTATTAAAAGGACACGTTCCTTATTGAAATCTTATTATAAGGAAACGTTCCTAATTAAAATCTTATTAAAAGGACACGTTCCATATTGAAATCTTATTAAAAGGTCACGTTCCTTATTAAAATGTTACATTCTCTATTGAAATCTTATTAATATATCACGTTCCCTATTGAAATCATATTAAAAGGTAACGTTCCTTATGGAAGTCTTATTAAAAGGACACGTTCCTTATTGAAATCTTATTAAAAGGAACACGTTCCCTATTGAAATCTTATTAAAGCTCACGTTCCCTATCGAAATCTTATTAAAATGTCACGTTCCTTATTGAAATCTTTTTAAAAGGTCACGTTCCTTATTGAAATCTTATTAAAAGGACACGCTCCCTATTGAAATCTTATTAAAGGTCACGTTCCCTATTGAAATCTTATTAAAATGTCACGTTCCCTATTGAAATCTTATTAAAAGGTAACGTTCCTTATCAAAATATTATTAAAAGGTAACGTTCCTTATTGAAATTTTATTAAAATGTCACGTTCCCTATTGAAATCTTATTAAAAGTTTACGTTTTCTATTTAAATCTTACTAAAAGTTCACGTTCCGTATTGAAATCTTATTTTTGCTCCCTATTGAAATCTTATTAAAAGGTCACGTTCCCTATTGAAATTTTATTAAAAGGACACGTTCCTTATTGAAATCGTATTAAAGGTTCACGTTCCCTATTGAAATCTTATTAAAAGGTCACGTTCCCTTTTGAAATCTTATTAAAAGGTCACGTTCCCTATTTAAATCTTATTAAAAGGACATGTTCCTTTAAAACACTAGTTTACATATTTTATAATCAAAATCAACCACTGATACATGGTGCACAACTTTCTAATGAACCATGTTATCTTAAGTGCCTTGGAGGCATTCAGTATAATTATTTAATGAAGACTGAGATCCATTTCACTTCCGAATATGGAAATTGATCTCAGCGTCATTCACGAAGTTTCAAGTACTTCTTCGAACTTGAAAAATAGTGATAAAGTATAATTTAAAATTCTATATATATAAATATATATATATATACTATATTTAGTAAAAAATATAAAAAAACGAAAGATATATAGTATATATATATATATATAGATATATATATATATATATATATATATATATATATATATATATATATATATATATATATATATATATATTTATATATATATATGTTATATATAGGTATATACATATGCTGAATAAATATAGATATATATATATATATAAATATATATATATATATATATATATATATATATATATATATATATATATATATATATATATATATAGTAAATATATATATATATATATATATATAAAAAAAGTATATATATATATATATATATATATATATATTATACCCTTGTCCCCTTCATACTCCAGATTTTGGAACTATGTCCCTCTGTCACTGTCCTTTCTTCTAACCTCTCTGACTTTCCTTTATTTCCGTTCACCTTTTACTATCTTCTACTATCTGATAATGGTATGTTTGTGCGTCGTAATACTTTAAGTAAGACTAAAATAGATAGATAGCTAGAACGATATTAAAGATGTCGGACCAAAAGTAGAATACTACTGTATGTACAGATAGAGCTAGTCAGAGATGCTGCTTTTATAAAAAAAAGAAAAAAATTCAACTTTTAATAAATCTCGATTTCGATACCAACATTCGATACTTTAAATTAAACTTTTATGAACCCATGAAAAACTGGTGTCATAAAAACACCAATATCTGTTACTAATCCTTATTTATTTTTATATTTCTTTCGGTTTGAAGTTTGACAAGCTACATATTCTTTCTTTACATAACAACACTTTTCTTGTTTTGGTTTAACTAAGGTAATCATAAGCATGCCACTGCTGATGATTGTCGGTGCATCTACAACTGCACCATTTAGAAATGAAAAGAAATATTTGGAAAAAAAATTTTCTTTACAAGTTCGAGCCGACTTCTACGCCGGTAGGCATATTTCGGCGTGTCCTACAAGGGTTAGAAAATTGATGTCTCCTGACGTAAACTTTTTGATAATTTGGTCTTTGGTTCCAATGGCCTGGACCCGCAAGCCTTTGATAATGAAAAAGGAATGACAACTACAGTATTTGCTCCAATTCCCAACTTTAGTATTGATGAGGTTCCAAATATCATGGAAGGAATAACTCAAATTGCCAAAGAAATAAATCCTGCAGTTCAAATTTATTTGATGATATCACCAGTACTGAATTCTGTGGTTTGTTTGTAAAATTGTCCATTGAAATGAAAAAAAGTTATGTTGGAGGGAAACTTAAATGAGATCTTTGATAAAATGAAATGGAAGGGATAGATTGAAGTTATCTTCAATTATATATATCTTTCTAACAGTTCAAGGATATGGGGGACGGGAACCGAAGTAAAGAGTGAAACTGCATCAAAACTAAGAAATTTAATGAGTATTGGAATTTAAAGAGCTGGAACGGGAGACGAAGACTAAGGAATTTTTTAGGTGAGATGGTTGAAGCTGACTTGCTTATTGATAAGAGGTTTTTGTATTCCCTGATGGATAAACATAAACATGTTTTTTGTGTAAATCAAATTAGAACCCGTATATTTTATGGTCCTTATAAATTACCACCACGAAACAGACTTGGTGGTAATCCCCGTCCTTTAATGTCTATGTGTCAGTTAGAGCCAACGGAGCGAATTTTACGTGAGATTATAGTACCTTCAACGTCTAACCACGCTACTAATGTAAATCTACCTGGCCTTTCTACTTCAATTGTTACTGTCATGGATCAAACAACTTCTTTTGGTCCTTCTCGTCAGCCAGTTCCCAGTGTCTCAAATGTACCACCGCCACATGATCTTCGGAATCAATTAAATAGTAATCGTGTCTTCCACTGCTTCAGCTGCTTCATCATGGCCGCAGACAAATACTTTAGTATTTTCCACACCGCCTCCTGTACCAAGACTTAATCAAGGCCCTTAATTAGACCCTTATATAACGGAAACTCTGAGAGCAAGTGTTCGATGGGCTATGGATCAAACAAACTGGGATTTGAATACAGAATACCAACAGGAATTAATCATTCAAGAATGGGATAAATTGATCAGAGAAGAAAAAGGTACTCGTAAAAGACTTTCTTCTTTACCTCCGCAATAAAAAGGTCTATAAGAAATGCTTTACTGACTGTTTAATAAGAATTAAATATAATAAAAGTTACCACTTTAATTTTGTAATTTTATATTTTTTGTACTATTGCAATATTGTATTTTGTACTTTCGTAATTGGATAAACAGAACAGTACTGTTATTAGGATTATGCATTTGCATTACATTGTAATTGTATTGTATGGTATTTGTATTGAAATAAATTCTGTATTTATTGAATTAATGTTAAAAATAATTATTAATGCGGTTTGTTGATGTAATGATGGATTGATTGATATTATTGTCTCTTTTATTGTTAAGAAGGGTTCAATTTGTTAGTAAGATTTAATTATGTTATATTTTGTTTAGTTTTCTGTCTTTGTTTAAATTTTAATTTTTTTTTGGTGTTTTTATCACTAATTATGGATCATTGGATGAGTCCCCATATTAAAATTGTTTTATATAGGAGAAATAGGTGGTTTAAAGCTTCGGAGAGGAATTTGAAGGCGACTGTTTGGTCTCATTTCAGTTTTTCTCCTTTATAAAATCACCCTGATCATAAAGAACTTGATTTTCCAGTTATTTTTTCTGATCTATGCTGTTTGTTAAATTTTTATTTATATTCTATGTTTTATAAAAGCTAGCCTTCAGGTATTTCTGTTATTTTCAAGCTCCAGAGAAACATGTACACACCTTTATATCAAATATTTCCAAATTCTCCAAAATAATAATAAATTATAAGATTAATAAATATATCTCTCTGGTGCAAACAGGTTGCGAGCGATCAGTCGGAGTCGCGAGCGGAGTCGTAAGTTTGAAGAGGTTTGTAGTCAGGAGTTCGGAGTCGGAGCAGGTTAATTTTGAAGAGGGGGAGTCGGGCGGAGTCTGAGTCGGTAATTTTTCAAAAGTCGGAGTCGAGTCGGAATCGGGAACTTTCAAGATTAGATGGGTATCGAAAATTTTTAAATGACTCAAAGTTATAATTGTGATCTGGAATACTTCAATCACGTCATGCAAGTTTATGACTTTCGAATGTCCACATCACAAGATTGCAATTGCAAAAGACTTCTAAATTTTTAACCAGCACCTTAGTTTCAATTTGATTATATTCTAATAAATTCAACTTTCAACCTAATACCAATCTATATTAAATTACTGAAGGAATAAAGGACGCCATTGTACGAAAGAGATATTTCTCTCTTGACATGATCTTATAAACGTAGCTTTTTTATATTGATCCAATCTACATCTAGGGTAGCTAACTGAAGAAGATAACAACAAATGCAATCTGGCACTTTGCAATGCGTCGATTGGTAAAAGGGTGCAGGAAGTTCAAGTAAGAAAAGGATACATCTAAACATATATTGTAAGTGATTGAAACTACAACTATCTGCCGTTACTAACTTTCGAAGCATCTTCAGAAAAGTCAAAGAGATTGTATAAAACGCTCTACGATATTGAAGAGCTTAGTCCGAAAAGCGTCGATTGTTTAAGAAAAGCCAGTCCTTTCCTAATCCCTGTACACAAATCCATAACTTAAATAAAAATTTTCTTTCGCACTGAAAGAAGTTGAAAAAAATTGACTGTAACTTCGAAGAGTATCAAGACATTGTACAAGAAGCGGAAATTGCTGTTACTGCTCTACTTCCAACGCAAGTTAGCGTGAACTGCTTTTTCTGCTCTTCGCATTATAAAATTCCCTCTAAAGAAAAAAATTGAAGAAAACTTTTTATATGCAAAATGAATTTTTAAGACCTTAAAACTCTCTGAAGAGGTGAGATTAGATTTATCTTTTAAGTAAATTATAGTTTATATATATATAGATTCATATTTTTTAATTTTATATTAAATTTTAATTTAATAATTTAATAATTTTTATAATATTTAATTATATATATATATATATTATATAATATATATATAGTTACATATATATATATTAATTATATAAATCCCGTAAACCCCTTTCCCAAATTATTTAATTACAATCATTTTTTGATGCTTAAGTCTTCTCTTAATTAGAATTTTTAATAATAATAAATAATAGTTAAATAAAGCAAATAACTGTATAATGTTTTAATTAATAGTTGAAATGAAAATTTAGTATATTTCTTTTTAGGCATTTTTTTAATTGAATGTCTGTGTTTTGCAATATAAATGTAAATAGATAGATATATATATATATAATATAATATCTTATATAAATTAAGATATATAATATTATATATAATATTTATAGTATATTATATATAATATATATATTATATTCTTTCTTTCTCTCCCAAGAAGGATTCTTCATCCTGTCACCCGCCAGCATCTTTCTCCAGACCGTCCCTCTCCTGCACTATTCCTCTTCTTCCTTCCTTTCAAGCGCTCTCATATTGGGTCAGCTGACATCTTTCCAGAATCCTCCATTCGATTCCCGCCCATCTCTTCTCGGTCTTCCCCTTGTCTTCTGCCCGCTGGTGTCCTTCCCTCTTCTTTTCGGCAATTCTGTTCCGCTCGCCATCCTCTCAGGATTCTCCCACCCATCTTCACTTCCACATCCACTTCAGTTATCTTCTTCAACACCTTATACTTCTCTAAAACTCATTTTTCTTCCTCCTTACCCTTTCAAATCATAGTTCTTAATATCCTCATCTTCGCCGTTTGTATTTACTTCCTCTCTTTCAGTTGTTTGTCATGTTTCCGCTTCCGGTTTGACAGCAGGTGGATCATATTGCTGTTAAAAATCCGTTTTAACTCGTTATCCGAATGGTTCTATTTCTTATTCATGGGTTTATACCCTGGGGCGGCTAATCATTACTTTTCCATTCTTCGCGTATTATCTCTTCTCCACTTCCTCC
This sequence comes from Trachelipus rathkii, assembly GCA_015478945.1. Lineage (NCBI taxonomy): Eukaryota > Metazoa > Arthropoda > Malacostraca > Isopoda > Trachelipodidae > Trachelipus > Trachelipus rathkii. Next base: position 9,481 of record JABUQX010059777.1, on the reverse strand, counting down.
CCCTTCTGTTAAACACCCTACCGGATAATTGCCAGGTATTACCGCCTTCACCCCTCCTCTCTCCACCCATCATTCTCCATCGCCCTCCTCATTTCCTCCGGTTACTGTTAATATCTCTTCATCCCGTATGTTCATCTTCATTCCTGCTTCCTTCAATTCCTTCCTCAAACAACTCCACCACTCTCGGATCGCCTCCTCATCTCTCCAAATGCCAAGATCGTCCGGCATATCATATGTCCCTTCAGATTCTCCATCATAGGGACATGGATTACAAGTCTAAAATATTTACCACGGAAACACAGTCTTTTCTAGGTCACATAAGCAAATGATAGGAAAGACGTGTAAACCTTGATTCATCTTAATAGTGTTTAAAATTCTTTTGAATGAATTTCCGCAGAGTTTTTGAGATATAAGAGATAATCACTTTGCAAACCATTAAAGAAAAGATTGATAGGTATATGGATTGTTTGTGCATCATTATAGTATACTTGACGTTAGCTAAAGTGGACGGGTTTTATTAGTTATTAACAGTAAACCGCAATGTTGTTACACCATATCACATTAAACTTATTAAAAGTGTATTGGGTGCATGAACCCTTCCCCCTGAGCTAAAGTTTTACTTTTGGAAGTAGTGCGTTATATTTATATTTGACCTTTGTTTAGAAATTGACCACGGCCTTTAGGTTTGTGTGTAGGTGTGTTTGTGAGCCATGTATTTGATAATTATTTAGTTGACTGGGGACAGTCTCGCTAGGTCCATGTTGCTTTTAAACTGGTTCTTTGTTTCCTTATCTCTATCTGAGTAATACTACGAAATATATATAAATATACTTTCTATTGGGAACAACATATGATAATGCACAAGCAATAAAGAAAGTTTTAGAGGTTTTAGCTGTTCGAAAATATCCAGCGGCGTTACGTGTTCATTTCTGCTCACATTCATTGTTGAAGTTAAACTCATAAAAACTTTATGCACATCGAATGCAACTATATCTTATTTTAGATTGCCAAGGGCAACGACTACTATTGTAAAAGAAAAAAAGAAAAGATTTTCCCAGACCCACAAATGGGACAAGCTTTCTCACGAATGTGCGAACATGGTAGTGGAAAATTTACATGGATTGTGACGACCTAATGAAAATCTTTAAAGCATTGTAGAAGCTTAAGAGGAGCTTCAATGTATCAAGATATATTAACTTTTATAAAAAATTAGATCTTTTCAAGTCTTTAAGCAAAAAGCAAATTTGCTATAAGTTTATTTATTTATGTCTTTAACTTATCTCAAAACTCTTTCATTATGTAGTTACATTGCATTCTCCTAATTAAGTGACAGCAAGCGCTGCTGAATCATATTGAAATGTGATGTTTTAGAAGGGTTTTCAAGCAGACATCAACGAAACATTTTCAACAGTTTTGGAAGTTTGCAACCGAATTCTACTTTCTGATAATGAAAAATTATAATTTTTTTTCATGCGAGAATCAATGTTAAAGAAAAGATATAGGGCAATTACAAATTATATTATTGATCACTATTTCCAAACCAGAAAGAGAGCGGAAGTATCGCGAATCAAAGATCAACTTACTATCATTTAATTACTGTATTCCCATCGACATCTATCCAAAAATTTGTGTAATTTGGAAAATAAATATTATATGTGCAGTCATCATTTAATCGTTAAGATTTTTAGCCATTTACCCTCACTCAAAACTGTGGAATCCAAAGCAATATATTACTACTCTGGAAAGGGACTCAAGCAAAACATTCAATTCTCTCATCATTTCATCGCCAGAACTGGCTTTAATTGAGTTGTTCTTTCAATATCTTCACAATATAAACGAAAGAAGTTTTCAATCATTTTGGCTAAAAGATCAAAAATTAAGAATTTTTTATTATGAAAAAATTATCTTTTTTTTAATTATTGCAAAATTTTGCTACACAATCCATCCTTCATATTCCCTTTTATTTGAAAGACTTCCTTCCAACGTCAAGTAACCAATGCATGTAGGATACCTCGAATTTTCATTATATTATAATATATATAATATTATTATATATATATATAAGTAATACATATATATAATAATATATATATATATATATATTTCTTAACTAAGCATCTCTTCGGCTCTTTGTTCTGCATATATATATATATAATAATATAAAATATATTATATATATATTATATAAATATTATAATATATAAATATATATATTATATATATAATATATATATATATAATATATAATATATAATATATATTATATATATATATATTAATAAATATATATATTCGTAATCTAAAACACGACTAAAATTTTTTTTTCTACTGCCCTATATATATAATATATATATATAATAATATATATAAATATATAATATATATATATATTATATTAATATATATATATATATATATTATATAATATATATATATATTATATATATATATAATAATAATAAATATATATATATATATAAATATATCAACATCAACAATCAAATCAAACATCAACAATCACACATCATCTTCTTCCAGCAATCATCACTCATATATGACCACTCTTCTCTCTCCGGACTGGGGTAGGTGCGAAAGCATTTGCACTAGAAACAGAAAAGAACTAGAAGAAAGAATATGAAAAGGCGAAAAGAAAGCCCAAACTTTAACCCCCCCTTACTGTGAAGGACTTCTCTGGAAGTGAAAGAACATCTATTACAGAGCTTAACTACAGAGGGCCGAATACAAAAGTTACAGAGTAAGCCGAACACCGCCCTATGTTTTAAATGGTTAGTTAGTTTGTGAAAACTAAGCCACGCCTTCCAAGCCGCCCGACTTATTCACTTTTGAAAAATCCAACAGCATTGTAGCTTCCTCTAGGAATTAGACAATAATAGCAAAAATACACATTTATATAAAACAAGCAAAAATGAATGCTAATTAAATAATTAAACCAAAAAAACAAGTGGAGTTTTAGAAAAGGCAGCCTATAAGTACCCATTTTTAGGTTAGAGCAAAAGTTATGCGAACCCTAGCACTAGTCGGTGACCTAAATCTGAGTCTTAAGAATAGTTTGCACGTAGTACCAATGGAATGAATAGCATTTCCATATGACTGCCTCAGAAATCTTTTTCCTAAACACAGTGGAAGTTTCATGCATGCCAGCTGGTAAAATTCGCCGAGTTACATAGCTTGCAAGCCAATAGCCAAAACTAGGGTCAGAGAGGCATAGGAGGAGAAAATAGTAGAGGATAAGAGACGCATGTATCTTTAGTATAATGTGGGAAAATAACAGCTCTGGATGGCCTTATTTCCGCACATACAACCCTAGCGTCGTGCGGTTACATAGCAGTTGGAGTAGGCTAAGCGTGAGTGATAGTAGTGCAGAGTGAACAGCCCAAAATGTTAAGAATTAGAAACTTTTTACACATATCTTAGCGAAAAAATATACGTAAATTAAGAGGTCGCATTTTAGATCAGATTACTATGATCAACCCTACGACGGTGCGCGTTACATAGCCAGTTTGGATGAAGGCTAAGTAGAGACAGGGTGAATAGTAGTGCAGAGTAACAGCCCAAAAAAATGTTAGGAATTAGAAACATTAATGTTTCTAACATCAGTATAGTAAATAGATGTCGCATAGATCGGTATTTACTATATCTAACCCTAGCGACGTCGCGCGTTACATAGCAGCTTTGAGTGAGCGCTAAAGCTGCGGGTAATAGAGTTTAGCGCAGAGGTGAACAGGCCCAAATCTCTCTCTCTCTCTCTCTCCTCTCTCTCCTCTCTTCGCTCTCTCTCTCTCTCTCTCTCTCTCTCTCTCTCTCTCTCTCTCTCCTCTCTCCTCTCTCATCTCTCTCTCTTGCTCTCTCTCTCTCCTCTCTTCTCTTCGCTCCTGCGTCTCTTCTCTCTCGCTTCTCATTCTCTTCCCTAGTCAAGAAGTTACAACAAACCTAGGCAATTTATGTAGCTATATGTGCCTGTGTGAGAACCTCATGATCCAATTGTAATGCTGCTTCAGCGATGGATATCTAAGAGGATCCCTTTCCTGCCTGTGTATTGCAAAAATGAAAACAGTCTCCTCCAAATAATAATCTTTTTTACTGTGTGAGACTTCATTCAATGATAATTGCTGCTTATGCCATGTATAGTCCAGGAGGATCCTTGCCCTGCCTTTATGCAATAACATAAAACAGCCATCTCTCAAACTAATAATCATTTTTACTATACGTCCACATAAGCTTTCATATTCTTGTAGGAATTCTTCCTGGCAAAATATGATTCTATTGTTGGAAATATAATAAATAGGCTAATAATGTTTTATGCAAATGTATACCAGAGAGAATCCTTTTCCTGCCTGTGTATGCATATACATAAAACAGCCCCTTTTAAACTAATAATCATTTGTACTACTACTCTGCATAGGCTTCATATTCTGTAGAATTCTTCCTGCAGAGAATATTATTCATATGTAGAATAGATAATGAACTAGTTACCCTTTCTAAATTCTTTGTTTGTTTTTTAGGACCAGGGGGTTCCAACCCTCCTTTGTAAAATAGAAGTAGGGAAAAATAAAAATTGTCAGAACATTAACAGCTCAATCAACCTTAAAGAACGGGTCCTAAGCACCCAGCTTTCAGGATAGTGACCCGAAGAGTGAAATTAGATGTCCCAGGCGGGAATCAGAAACACCCAGACAACAAACCCAGAAAAAACTTTACAAACAAAACCCCAGTCACTTTGTACCTTGTGTAAGATTTTTTTTTTAACGGTAGATTTACCCAATCCTTGTGTTTGTAGCCTTTCTTCTATCTACTTCACATCTTTTCTCAGCCCAAAGCTGGCAGCCATTCAAGAAGCCAAGCTTCGTCAGCAGAGTATTCAAAATACCCTTTTGGACCCCTACCTTGGTTACAGTTCTGTATTTCATACGGAACATATATTGTTAAAATACGTTCCGTATTTTTTATTTTTTTTATTGTCATACCAAATTTATCATTATTATTATTTATTATTATTTTATTATTATTATTGTTTTTATTTTTATATTATTATTGATTTTATTATTATTATTTATTATTGATCATGTTTATTATTATTATTTATTATTATTATAATATTATATTGATTATTTTATAGTATTATTTATATCATTATTATCGCCCCATTTGTGTACCCCTAATCAAGATAGCCACAGCCTTGTTGCTGTGGATATTCGAGTAACCATTCCTCAATATAAAAAAAAATAATTTAAAAAAAATCTCTTTTGAAGGTAAATTTACATAGCTACCACATATAAAGTATTTTGGCAATTTATATCGCAGCAAAGCCTCATTTTAACCCTTTGGTCAGCCCTAAGTTGTAATTTCTTCTGATTCCACCCTCGGTCCGTTATTAGTGCCTCGCATCGCTTATAACATCTTATTTAATTTTTTTTTTCTTCTTCCACTCTACCAACTTCTACGCCTCATCATGTCTACTCCTTCGCGAGCATCCATTTGCAAACCTTTGCTTCTAACAATCCGAGCTTTGTTTTGAACCTGGCTCGAGTCACACTTCCTGACCATCGAAGACGAAAGGAGAAATTCGAGTAGTGTGAAGCCCTCTACCAGAAATCTTGCCTTCCTCAAAATCCAGATGCCTGCAACAACTAGAACTCACAAACCCTACCAACACGCTCAAAAGAACCCTTATTATCTACGCCTTGGGACTCCCACCAGAGAGGAACATTTGGAAACTCTGCTTGGAGGCATCTCACTGGGCGGACCCAGAAAACCCTCGGAATTGATGTAGGATCTGGTTTTTGGCGGCACTCAATCTACACGGGAGAGAAATAATTCGCAACCCTCTTTCCTCCAGAAGATGCACTGCTCGACATCACAGCCCGTAACTATGAATCAATAAACCCGACGTTGTCCCTCACTGAGTTTGCGCTACAGCAGACAGATTTTAGCGCCCTCCGGTAAGCCTTGAGTCACACCTTCTATACCCGTTTCCTTCTCTGCTCCTACCTCTTTCAACCTCTCGCACCTCCTCAACCATCTCCAAAACAACTCACGCCCAACACATCCCCCAGTACTCTACCAACGCCTCCGCTACTCTTCCTTCAAACCCGCCTCCTGCCGCCATCAGCTCAACCTCCTTTATATTCTCACCCACACCAACCTTCCTACTCTCACGCTTTGCATTACAACTCGCTCCTTTCGGCAGCTTGAGGGTTTCGGTTCTCGAAACTGGCATGGCCGAGATAAAAACAGCCCTTCTCTCCCTTACAGCGGGCAATTAATAATAACAATTTTCGCTTCTCTATCACCAACTCCTTCCAACTTTCGTGTCTCGGCCGCGTCCTCGTGTCACTTCTGCTTTCTTCCTCACGCCAAGGCCAGTGTCCTCATGGTTCTGTATTATTTCACCTACTTCGGCATGATGCCAAAGAAATGCGATCCTGCCCTGCCCTCCTATAGGGAAATCAGCAAGCAAAACCCGTCGTAAGGGGCGACGGAGAGTTGCTGTGCTTTTTCTTCTTTCCCCTCCTTACTACACAGGATTTCTCGTATCTACGATCAGTCCCGACTAAACTGCCTTCTTAATCGATTTCCGGCGCTAGCCTTTCGATTTTACCACACAACCCTTCTCAAGACTCGGCTATCCCTCTTTCAGGCCATCAACTCTTCGCTGCTAATGGCTCTTCCATTCCGGTATATGGAAAGCGTTTATGTACGTTGGATCTGTCTCTCCGCCGCCAGTTCCCGTGGGTTTTTCTCGTTCGCTGAAGTTGACACAGGCCCATCCTCGCGGCGACTTTTCCATTTCAATCTTATGAGACATTCGTAATGCGTACTAGTTGGACGTGATACCTCTTTACTCTCACGGTTCCCTGGGGGTTTTTTTTTTTCTTTCCGGGGAAGGTAAAAAAAAAGGGGCATTTCCGCTATCGCTCCTCCATCTTCGGTAGTGTCCTTTCTTTCTATCCTGCAGGAGGACTTTCCTTCTTATTGCATCCTTTGCTCTTTTTCCAGGGGGGGGACACCCCTCTTAAGCATTTCTGTGGACATCATCTATAGAGGACACGGCCCACCCAACTTGGCTCGAAAGCTCGGCGCCTTCCTCCTGATAACTTCAAAAGCCGCCAAGGCCGATTTCATCACATTTGCAACGTGGCATTTCGCCTTCCAAGAGTTGTTTGTCTTCTCCGCTACACATGGTCCCTAAGGGCACCACGGGCGATTGGAGGCCCCTTGTGGTGATATTAGGGCTTTGAATTCTAGCCACAACACCGGATAAGGAACCCTGTACCGCATATACAAGTTCACTTCCCACCTTGTTGCAACACGATTTTTCTCTTTGACTTAATTCAGGCGCTACCATTAGCATACCCGTTGGCTCCCGGAGGACGTTCAAGACAGCTGTGAATCACCCCTTTGCCTCTTTAGATATACAGAATCGCCATTCGGTTGGAAAAAATGCAAAGCCAGTCCTTCAGAGGTTCATCCGATTTATCCCCGGGCCTTACCTTTTTGGCTTGCATATTATAGATGATCTTTTAAGTGCTTCCTCCTTCTCCTGAAGAAACATATTGGATCACCTTACGTGCCGTTTTGGTAGGTGGGATGATCGATTCGTCTCAATATCCTACCAAGTGCCGTATTCGCGCGCTTCTCTTTACATCCTTGTCACCCAACAGATCGAGCTGAGGTAGTTGCCCTTCTGTGACCGGTCGCCGCTATCCCTACCTCTCTTCCCAAAATCAAAAGCAACCTTGTCAATATCTGGGAATGTATCATACTTTTACCACAGATTTCTGAAATCAGCGGCGGCCCTCCTAGGCCCGCTTACCGAACTCATTCGTCCTAAACAGCGAGGCAGCACCACTTAAGTCGACTGGTCTCCGGCAGCAGAGTCTTCTTTTTCTTCCAAAACAAGGAAAAAAAAGAGGGCCTTTTCGGGCCCTTTTTTGCCGAGCCACTCTTAGTTCATTTCCCACGATAAACCGCACCAGAGCGAGAGTGCAGGTAGATGCCTCCGATTCGCTGTGGTGCGGGTGCTTCAGGCATCCAAAAAAGGCGAATGTGCCCCACTTGCCTTCGTTTCACGCAAGCTGGCACCGCCGAAAACAAGTATAGTGCTTTTGGACGGGAATTGCTTGGCATGTAGCTTGCTGTTCGCCAATTCAGATACTTTTTGGAAGGTCGGGAGTTACAAAGCGATCACTTTTGCGATGGTTTCACGGCTCACGGCATGAACGTCACTACCCCCCGTGAAGCTCTCATCTTGAATTCGTTTTCCCAGTTTTACGACAACATAACTCACATCTCCGCAGTGTATAATTTCACCCGATGCTCTTTCTCGGATTGAAATTAGACGCTCTTTCCCCCATTCCTGACATTGATTACGGAGCCATGGCCACGTGACAGGAGCAAGACAAATATCGATCTTAAGCAGGACTCTTCTCTACAGCTGCAGGCTCAATCTTTAAGGATTAGAGAGAACTCTTTGTGTGACAAACGTCAACAGCCACCTCGCCCTTTCAGTTTCCAGAATTCACTCGAAAGGCGTCTTCTGCAATCTCCACTCGCTTCACCACCCTGCTCGAGGGCTCACGCAACTGGTAGGCTCTTTGTGTGGCCTAAAGGTGAAGGGCCCCCCACGTAGCGAAAACTGGGTCCTCGCCTGTGATGCTTGCGGTCTAAAGTGCAAAGAACATACGTAAGCTCCCTTAGGCACTTTCTTGCACGTGCGCTGGGTGCAACATCTGTTTGAATGAACGGCGGTCCAACAGTCGACATGATTGGACCTCTCCCACTCTTCATTGGCATCATCGACCTATTCTCTCACTGTAATTATCGTTCACTCGGTTGACGGGGAAACTATCCCACTCTCTGTGCTAGCTTAATCTTATTGCTAACTTTCTTGCCCATTGGATCGTCTCGGTTTGCATTCCTCCTCCGGTCACAACGGATCAAGGTCGCATTTATCGAATCCTTTCCTTTGAAATGATTTTGATGCGCTCTCTGGCGTTCTTAGAAATCCATACAACCAGTTCCACCCATATCTCGAACGATTGTGAAAGGTCTTCACCTGTCACTAAAGGTCTATCTTCATCCGCCACACCCACAACCAGAAAACATTGGACGGAAAAGTCTGTCTCCTTTGTTATGATTGGATATACGCAACTGCCGATTAGGGAAGACCTTCAGATGTTCAAGCTCTCCAGAACTCGTTATGGCTCTACCTCTCCGTCTGCCGGCGAGTTTCTTCTCTCTAATCTATCCTAACCTGCTACATTGCTGATTCCTTACCCCTATACCTCACCCCGTCTTGAAACGCTTACGGCCTCGCCTGCAACCATTACTCGACCGCTTCCAGCAAAAGGTGCACTCTTACATTCCGAAGGATCTCTCTTCTTGTACCCGTTTTGGTGAGGCATGACTTCCACCGTTCTCCCCTCCAACCAAGTACAACGGCCCTTCCCGGATCTCTCTC
>JABUQX010059776.1:10000-15000 GCA_015478945.1 Trachelipus rathkii | reverse complement strand
AAGTGTCTGTTGTAACAGAGAGAGAGAGAGAGAGAGAGAGAGAGAGAGAGAGAGAGAGAGAGAGAGAGAGAGAGAGAGAGAGAGAGGGGGGGCTCAGAAGACCAGTGTCTGTTGTGTGTGTGTGTGTGTGTGTGTGTGTGGTGTGAGAGAGAGAGAGAGAGAGTTCAGAAGACCAGTGTCTGTTGTGTGTGTGTGTGTGTGTGTGAGAAAGAGAGAGAGAGAGAGAGAGAGAGAGAGAGAGAGAGAGAGAGAGAGAGAGAGAGAGAGAGAGAGAGAGAGTTCAGAAGACAAGTGTCTGTTGTAATAGAAATTATTTATAGAGATTGATGCTACAATTAGGTGGGCAAAGAGACACTGGAGATTGATAAGAAGTGTATTAGAAGAAAAATGCATAGACTCCACCTTTATAAGGAGAACCGTGTAAGTGGACCCATCCCCAAACGTGTGAGAGACTCTCCATATAAGAGCGAACGATATTCTTGTAAAGGACAAGCAACTAAAGTTGTTTCAAAAAATTTCGAAGAATCCTCATACCTCCCAATTCCAAAGAAAAAGAAAAAGAAAAAGAAAAAGAAAAAGAAAAAGAAAAAGAAACCTGTTTTGAACTTGTCTTGAAAGAGAGAGATAATGTGATATTTCCACAAAAAAAAAAAAAAAAAACCACGAGAAAAAGAAAAACGATAAATATTTAGGAGTGATGAAGATTTTATTTTTGGTTTAGAAAATGTTCCAAATTGTGTGGACGATTAGGTCGAGTAAAAGAAGAGCTGAGTTTTTTGAGGCACTGAAGACTAACAATATTACCCTTGTTCCAATTAGAAAATCAAGAAGATCAGAAGGTAGTTACTCCAAGGGCACCCTCCTAGCATTTATTAATTGCTGTCGTGTAGGACGTCTTTCGAATTGATAGTTGTAATGAAGAGTGAAGTCGTTAGTATAGATATGTGGCGAAATGATTGTGAAAAAGTCGATGATAGAAACATTATTACCATGAAGAATCCCACTATTACTAGACTTAAAGGATGAACAGTGACCCTCTCCAACAGCTGCTTTATAAGCGGAAAGGAATTCAGACAGAATGACAGAGAGAAGGATAGATACTGTACCAAATGAGGCAAGTTTAGAAATCAAAGATATATGCTAGATTCTATCGAAGTCTTAGATATGTCTAGCGCTACAACAAAGGCTCGATATCTCTAACGCTACAGTAAAAGATTTACCGAAATACCGAAGACCAGAGAACCAGAGAACCAAAGAACCAGAGAACCAGAGAACCAGAGAACCAGAGAACCAAAGAACCAGAGAACCAAAGAACCAAAGAACCAAAGAACCAAAGAACCAGAGAACCAAAAGAACCAAAGAACCAAAGAACCAAAGAACCAGAGAAACATAGAACCAGAGAACCAAGAATCGGAGAGAAAGGTAAGAAGATCACCAGTAAAGGGGAGCATAGCGCATCTTACGGGAGCATATTAGCGATCGGAAACAAGATTAGAAGATGTAAGGGCAGACTTTCATTTTGGCTAATCGGAATTGTTGGTTCTAATCCTAAACCGGAAATGGTCATAAATACCATCTTTAGAAGAAATTAAAATGTTATCCATAAATAAATTGGAGTGTGTGTGGAAGGAGAAGTTGTTTCGGAATCGTCTGAAATGGAATTAGAGGCAAAAATTTGAACGAAGAATTCAGTTTTAGCAGAAAGTAAAATGAGAAGAGGCAGAAACATAGTTAGAGATGTTTTTTTTCCCTTTTTTTTTTTTATTGCAAAATGTCAGAATTAACGTGAGGAAATAGAATAAGAAATGTTTTTTTTTTTTTTTTTTTTTTTTTTTTTTTTTTTTTTTTTTTTTGCAGTAGAAAGAATTCTTAGTTACACCTTTATACCAGAAGAGAATAAATACCGTTGCACAAGAGGAAACCCTCGTGGAAAGCTTGGTGGCAAAAAAACACCAACATGGGTGGCCATCAATTCCCAAGTGATGATGTTGTGAAGAGTGGACGAGAAGGCATTGTTTGAATGCCTCCTCTTCACCATCTTCGAGGCAGGTTTATGTTTAGCAATTTTTGAATTTATATAAGGGTTGATGTTTGAGTATGTGCTTGTAAGTCTGATGGGTACTGTGAAGAAGGAAAAAAAGGTGCGAGTGTAAGACACTCAAGTGTGAGGTTCAGACTACGCTAGAGAAACCTTCTGAGAATAAACTAGATAGAAGAACATAGGGCACGGAGAGCAATAAAATCTATCAGCTAAACCTAACGCTCCGTGGGGTACAGTCATGGCTCGAACGGCTCCACGCTCTCCCACAATACGTTATATATATAATATATATTATATATATTAAATATATATATATATATATTATATATTATATATAATTATATACACTATATATATATATATATATATATATATATATATCTATATATATATATAATAGGAAAAAAATAAATGCTACTCTATATACTTTTAATTATTTCAGTAATTATTTATTATGAACCCCAGATTTAAAATTTAAAAGCTTGCCACTTTTGCGCCGGTTATCGACGGATAGTGATTGACAATCCGATCGGAATAACGCTGGATATCAATAAATATGACTAGCATAAGGCAGATAGACCTATAACCATCAGTATCCGATCTAATGCATAATATAATACATAATATATTACTATTATACAACTATATACTAATATAACATATAAATACGTACATACATTAACTATATACCTCAATATATATATATATTTATATATATACATACATAATATATATATATATTATACTATTATATATTATATATATATATAATATAATATATATATATATATTATATAAAATAATAGATATTATATATATTATATATATTTATAATTTATATATATATAACAATAATAATAATAATTATTTTTTAATATATATATAACCTAAATATATATATATATAATATATATTATATATATTAAACTACTATATACGTGTGCGTGTACGTGTGCGTGTGCGTGTGCGTGTGCGTTTGCGAGTGTGCGTGTGCGTGTGCGTGTGCTTGTGCGTGTGTATATTTATATTATTACTTTATGCTGCATCAGGCAATATCCTGCCCTGCGTGGCTGGCGAGGTGGTGTTGATGAAAAAAGGATTCTCCTAAATGGACAGGAGACGCTTCCTTATAATTGATGTACTATTTTAAGATTGTAGAAGGTGTCTTCCGCTGCCGCCTATAATCATGTCTAAAAATCTCCGTATATATATAATATATATATATATATAATAATATATATATATATATATATATATATATATAGATATATATATATATTATATATATTAAATATAATATATATAATATATCTACTATATATATATATACACCCATATATTTATATAATATATATAAGAATTAGCAGGATTATCAATATTTTATTTAACAAAATTTCCTATTTGCAGATTCTGCAATTTTACAATTCAACATTGAAAATATTTATTGTCCTCAAGCTAATATTTTAAAAGTACACAATGTATTTATATTTACAATTTTTTGAAAGAATTGGATTGAAAATAGTTTTCTTCTTGATTTAAGTTAAAATAAAATTATTTCTTCTTTAATGAATAATTAGAATAAAATAAAAAAAAATAAATTTAATTTAATAAAAATGTTAAAATTCTCCGTTTATTGTGTTATAAATTTTCTACTGCATGCTACTATCTTACTGAAAATCAATTAACAATCATACATAATAACACCCACTCCTTTTCTTTAATAAGAAAAATCAATTTTGACTTTCGGTAAGAGCTCTCTTGGAGTATTGTTTACTTTCCATTCAAATACATATCTTTTCTTTTTATTCCTCCTGACGTTTTTACTACATCCATCTCAGACAACAGTCAGATCAACCATGCAATATATATAGGTACATATTTCATTTCATTCCCATCACATAAACCTCAATCCCGAGATCCTAAATTATATATGTATATATTATATATGTGTATAATATCATATAATATTATATATAATATATATAATACTGTATTTTATTTATATATATATATATAATATATATATATATTATATATATATATATATATATCATATATAATATATATATATATATATATATATATATATATATATATATATATATATATATATATATATATCATATATATAAATATATATATATATTATAATTATATATATATATATATATAATTATACTATATATTATATATATATTAGTATTATATATATTATATTATATATATCATATATATATATATATATATATATATATATATATATTAAGGGTGTCAATAAAACTTTCTTTAATTTGAAATCTGAGGTAATCTTTTGAACCGACTTCGTGAAGAAAATAATACGATAAAATTTCAAGGAGATCGAAACATATTTAACTCTTGCTCATTTCCTCTGAAATTCTCTCTGCAGCCAACATTCCAGTCAATCATCACATAGTTTTATAAAGTACAGTAGACCTAAAAATCATCAAAATGATCATTTACTTCTTCGAATAAATATTTTCACCTCCAATCCATGCCTCAAATTCACCTTTTTACGTGACATTCATGCTAAGGACAGCACTTATCGAGATTGGAAAAATCTCGCTCTCCCTATCACTCTTCCTAATTTTATTTCTGCTCGCTCGAAATCTTTGCAAGGGTATTATTTGATGGGCTAATCGCACACTTTCTCTAAAAGGAAGTGCGCTGACATAGTAGGCTCCTCTGTTGCCAAAAATATCTCTACCCACTTTGGTAAATATATTTTTCCCCTCTCACTGGCTTTGATGGTTGTGTAGCTAATAACATTCCTGTTGAAAGTGTTAATTTATAAAGCTTCCTTTTATATCACTTGATTCCAACATGGTCGAATTTGGAATCTCACCTCCCACCACTTCTCTTATTAGGTGTTTTATGTATAACAGGAGACATTTGAATTAGTCATCTAGGCAGAGCAGCGAAATGGAAGAATCCTACTGAA
>JABUQX010059776.1:0-5000 GCA_015478945.1 Trachelipus rathkii | reverse complement strand
AAATATCTGTTATATTATTCCCCAAGATTCATAAGCTAAGATGTCAAATTTCACTAGTTAGTAAATTACCAACAAATACCCCATGACCAGAAAGCCATGAGATCATTGAATCCCGTTCAAATACATATTTCGAGTGGGAAACCCCGAAAGTACTCAAACCCTCCACCCAGAAAAAAAAAACCCCAAGTGAATTTGTAATATAATTAGAATGCAAAAAATTGCAAAGGGGAGGCGAAAAAAGAAGAAATCTACAATGAAGTTCTATCGAAATCGTCCACCTTTGATAAGGACTGTTACGCTCACCGAACGCTCATCTAGTTATTGTAGTAACTCCGACTTGATTATTTCTACTTGTGTCATATAACGTTATCAGAAGAGAATCTCTGACAGTACAGAGATCTTCCCATGAATATCCGAAGGAACCATTTCCCCCTCAAATCGTAAATCGCTCCAACAACCTACGTTTATAATAAAAAGTTCAAAATTTACATAAAAAGTTAAGAGAGAATAAAGTATCATATAGGTAGATTGCCCAGGGAACGATGCCCAGTGAGGTCAGCTTGTACGATGGACATTAGATGATGTCGTCAGACGTCACATAACTAGGCGTCTATCCTCCCTTTTGGAAAGAAGGAACAATGCATAGGGATTCGCACGCGGTATGGAGGATGTGAGAGAAGAAAGAGCGTGGTCTAGAACAACCCGAATGAGAGAATACGCAGAGAAGATGACAGATAAGGCTTCATGATTTGGGACGGGGTTTCAGAGATTTTTAAAAGGCTTAAAAACGTATAACAGAAAGGGAGATAACGTGAAGACAGTCAGATTGACACAATGGAATAGATTTGTGTGTTGAATTTTAAAGAAAACATTAGGAGACAGATTTATTCCACAGCAAAATAGAAACAAATAATAATAATAGACTAAATAATAATACGAAAAACAAAAAAAGATTCTAAAAAAGAGCAATATATAAATTCATTAACAAAAAAATCTTAAATGTATCATTATTAAATAACTTGGGCAATATATATATCATACCTCCGCGAGTACCATTTATACTTCAAAAAAGTAACAGGTATCTTCTATAATATAATGAAGGCTAGTAATATAACAAATATAAATAGGTTTACTAGTTCTCATATGTACTAATATATATAATATGTAGTACTCCATTATAAGTAGTATATTAGTAGAGAAATATTATATAATATCATATAATATCATAATGCTCATGTCTTTCCCTCATACTACTAATATCTGTGATGATAAGATTTAAATTTTAAATCCATAATTACCTCATAAGAATGATAATCAAGACCCATAAAGAAGAGAATAATTAACTTTATAAATGTGAAAAAACTCAAATATATGAGTCACTTTCTCTCTTCATTCTAATTCTCGAATCATTAACTTGTGTTAGTTCTCTGAATTTACCATACTGTTTATGCTAAGATCTAATAAGAATTATAAAATGAAGATATTCTTTCAAATACTTATCAAAAGTCTTCATTTTATCATTATTGCTGGATGGATAATGTGTGACTAGATTGTGCGCGCTAAGAAGAAAAATAGGCCTTACGATGACTTCGGGCTTAAAAACTGGAAGGTACCGAAATAACCCAACAAGATAAATTCGCCTCCTCTATGCTGTAACTGAAACTAGTGATGATGTCTGATATAAATGCTCGTTCTTAGACGGTCCTAGAGCCTAGTCGTGTAACGGGGTTCGGAAATCAAAAAATAGGAAGTCTTCTCCCGCAAATGTATTTTGTTTTGTAGGTGAAATTATCTGAATATTTTGTTATTTAAAAGTAATTTGATGAATGTGTTGTGTGTTAATTACGAAACATATTGATGATGTATAGTGAGAAAATCAGTATAGACTTCTTGGTTATATAAAATTAGCAGAATCTTGGATTATGTGTTAAATTAAACTTGGGTTACAATGTTTAATAAAGGGATATTGGTAGTTCCCCAACATTCTTAATTCTTTACCGTGCCTGCTCTGCTAAAATGTTGTGCGAGGATACATCTCTCTCTGCTACTCATCATCCTCGTGTCTCTCTACTCTCTCTTGATACATGTCTTTCTGGCTCTTCATCTCCTTCTAACAAATACATAACATCTCACTACTAACTCATACTTCTCTCTCTAAACTACATAACAATACGCTTCTCTTGTTACCTGCTCTCTTCTCTCCGCGAACTCAATCTCTTCAATGTACTCCGCTGGCTTATGTAATAAAAGTCTAGAGTAAACTCCTACTTTCTCCTTGTACTTTTCTCTACCTTTCTCTCAACGTTTTGATGACTTTTCGAATAAGCGGTTATTTTTACCGGGAGGAGAGATTCTAACGACATAGTCCCGATGCCCATAGTGGCATTTCTGTTTGATTGTGTATTTCTAGTATCCTCCCCTAGGCCCTGTCTAAAATGTGTTGCCTTCAGCCTTTGTTTCCCACAGAGGATGATTACAACCTTCATTTTCCCTCCACTATTTATTATTGTGAGGGGTTAGTTATATAGGTATTATATAGAATATAGGTGGTATAGTAATTTTACTATACCATATAATAATCTATTATATATACATATTGAATATACATACTAAATATTGTTATTTTCCATACAGATATGATATGACATCTAAAATGATATTATAATTTTTAGGTAGAATAGCATATAATTAGCAGAGACCTCTTCTTGAGTAAAGGTGATCTCTGAAGAACAGGGATCCCTCGCGGACCCACAGCAGTATTCAAACGAGAGTTACATCTTGATAAATTTATTTGGTCCCGAAGAGGTGACAGGAAATTAAATATAGACAATTGATTTACCTTTCTGCAGCTTAAAATATTCCATTAATAAAATAAAGACCAAAATAATCGAATTGTAACGAGACTCCGACTCTAAAGTAGAGTAAGCATTTTTAAACATTTCGTAGATCAGAGAGTTATCCTACCATGACTCTTATTAGCTGTGCGGCTCGAATCAAGTTCAGAAGTATGCGCAATGTGACGGAGAGACGCCATGGCTGCGTTGTCTCTGCTAATGTGCGTTTGGATAAAATAAGCGCGCTGTTCAGAAGGGCGAGCGGGAGTTTTTTAACTTATGATATAGAAACTAAGGATCCGGGTATAAGTGATAGTTGTTTTTTCAGATTTTGTTAATTGGTCCTTATATGAGTCAGGTGTGGTTCGCACAGATGTAGCATGTCGAAATTGAAGGAATATTGGTTACGGTAATTCCAACCACTCGACATATTACGCCTTGATTTGATGGAACCTTGTGAGTGAGTTACCCAATTCCTATATAAGTCATCTACTGTGTTTTATAGCGATAGCGCTCGATAAATGTTAATCGTTCGCCGTTAATTTTCTTAGGTAGGTGGCTTCTCAGACTCGGTGTGTGTGATTATTAAATTTCCAAAAGTTTACTATAGTAGACGGATATACATTCAAAGCCTTTAGGTTTCGATTTTAGTAGAGTTGAAAGAAAACTCGAAGTCCTGTATATGAAAGATGATAGAGAAAAGGCCAGCGGATTGGGCGAACAAGAAAGATGAGAACTTTTTGCCAGATTAATTATCTTGAATGTAGCAAGGAGATCAGGCAAATTAAACATTCTGCAGATAACAATTTGCGAATAATGGAGTACTCTAAAATACCAAATTGATTCAAAGTTATGAGAGCCAAGGGAGTTTAGCAATAATAGAAATTGATTTCAACATTATCTTTATTATTATTATTGTCCCTAACCTCTTTTTTTGCAATTTTTTGTTTTCTAATTGGACAAGAAACCTTCATATGTTATCGGTCCATTTCAGGTATGGAAGGATACCTTTTATTGATAATATATGGAGCTACTCATATTATATATAGGATGATTTTTCTGAAGATACTTGCATAATATATTGTACTAATTTTTTTTTTTTTTATTTTTTGAATTTTTTATTTTTTTTATATTTATTTTGCTGGTTAGAGAATGCACTATTTTTTATTTATATTACATATTATATAGGATGCTTTGGTGTATAGGCTAAGTATTAATACTAATGCAATTATATCGTTTTTTATTTATATATAGTTGTTTAAATTAATATTAGATTTAATACCCTTCGGAAGACTTTTAGAACTTGTTTGATTTTTATATTATACATTACACTTGGGTATATAGTATTATATACTTAGACACTTCAAGTATTTTAACACCGCGTGTATATTTATTAATTAATATAATTTATTATTAATTATATATATATATTATTAGATATATATTAATTTATTATAATTATTATATAATATTATAATTTGTTATTATTTTTATTATTAATATTTTAATTTATATATTGATGTATGGCCCTGTTTTAGTACGAAATAGGTATTGATAGATTGATAGCGTAAAGTTCACGTAATACCTTGTAGGGGTCATCTAACATGTATTATTACTATGACTTTCAATTGAACTATAGATAAATTAAAGTAAAAATTTGCAAGGGAGGATAATTACTTTGACAGCTGAAAAGTTTAGGCAATATCACACAATTCACATCATCATAAATAAGAAATACATATTTACGCTATAGAGCTACTTAAAGGGCAGGAACAACTGATTTGTACACCTTTTCCTCTTCCTCAACATGCACACAGCAGATAGTATGAATCATAGGTGTTATGCTCGTTAAAAGTCCCCACCCTACGTCTTGCACAGGTTATATGGTGTTATAGCATAATGATAAGGTGGATTAAGTGATAATGAATAGATGAAATGTAGTATATGTAATATAAAATTTAATTAAATAATAATAGATATAATATTTTTATAATAAAAGTTAATAAATTAATAATTAATAATAGATATTAGTAATATATAATAATAATAAATAATAATAATTAATTAATCAATTAATAATAATAATAATCATTTCTAATAAACTCAATATCATTTGACATATTATTTGTTAAACAATATACTTTTTGTTACGCTTTTCTGCAATTG